>JAQPZY010000414.1:0-158207 GCA_029931535.1 Margaritifera margaritifera | reverse complement strand
GATGTATTGCTAATAATTATCTCTGTAGTGTAAACTTTATCAAATTTTAGAATTAAATTCGTGACCGCTTTTTCTTTCACAGCCAAATCCGATTATTTGTTGACATTAAACACCTGTGCACTGAATGTTTTTTATGGTACCATTATTTTGAACTTTTTTTCACCTACATTTTTTAAGTACTTTTTAGGAACAATATTTTTTTTAACGAAAAGAATTTACAGGCTGTATTCCTCTCCCGGCACCGTACATTCTCTACGGGTGATAGTGTGGCAGGGAATTTAATGTGAGTTTATTACGAAACAATTGATTCAAAGTAAGCATGCTTGATATGCGTTCTGAGGCTATCTCTTCAAGCTAGAACATTTTTAGGATCCTTTATCCCCCTTTTGAGTAATTTGTACTAGACAAACCAGCTGCAGTAGACATCGTGTATAGTCAAAGGTCGCCTCTCACAGGCTCTTATTAAGATCTGATTATCGTATGGGCAGTATTTGTTGCAGGATCCGCTTGTTACAGGTTTTCAGCCTATTTGGCTAGATATATCAGTAAATGTGATTATTCCGTTCCAGAATGTCAATGATAATTTCACGCCCGGCATCTTTACTTTCGAGCAATGGTTAGAAGATTTACGATCAGCCTTTGTCAGTTTTAGATTAATGGTACCAGTTCAGTAAGGTAAATGCTACGACATTTTCTATTTTGTCATGCAAATTTTAATCTCTTTTGCAATTTAACTTAAACAACAAATATAGAAGCATTGCCTTTTCTTCATTTTTGCATTAAACATGAACAGTGCATTCACTTTGAGCTATATCATTAATCGATAAGTAAAAGATTTCGAGCTAACAGCTTTGAAATGCCGCAGCTTTTGCTCAAATTTCCTTGCGTCAACCTCATAATCAAACTGGATATTTTAAAATGTGCACATCGCATATGCTGTAGAACAAAGTTCATTGAACAGTACACGACACTGATATCTGGCACCATCATTTCCGACGTAGCTGTCGCAACTTCACGGACATGAGTTATATTCCTGCAGGTTGATCAGTAGACCATAGTAGTGTAGATATTGAGAGCACATTCAGTGGCTGATTGTATGTCCTTACTTTATAGTTTCTCACTCCAAACTCAGACGGTTTTTTATTTATGACCACGTAGAGAAACCCTAACTAAAACGTGAATAAAGATTTTCAAATGACCCTGACCTTGCCGCAGATGTGAAGGGAGGGATGTGTGTAGATTAAAGGTTAATGCTTACTTATTATGCAGCGAAAATGTTATAGCAAATCCCTCCAAAGGCTTGGAATTTGTGCGAATAAAGAAAGACTTGTCCAAGAAATTTAACAAGATTTGAGATGAACTTGACATTGCTTTAGATAGAGGGAGTGTGTAGTTGCATGGAAATGAAAACACTTTTCTTACTAATTATACATTCTGAATTCGAATTCAGACCATCCAGTGTGTTTGGACTTACGATCATACAGAAAAACGATAACTCAAACCGTAATGAAAAGATTTTCAACTGACTGACCTTGATTCGGGGGCAGAAAGTTGGTTTATGAGGATATAGGTAACACTAAACAATTTCGTATGATTTGCCGTGGGGTGAATTTTTATTATAGAGACATCCATACATTATGTACACTGTCTTCTTTGTCATTACAGAGGTGTCAAGAATACATGATTTCACGACACAAGCACAAGAGAACAATTCTAGCACAAACACATCATTTGGTTCTTGTCCGGCTCAGAGTTAAGTTTTGGCCTACAATACGTATGAGGTGCTGTCCATTTCCTCATGTTTGAGCTGTTTCTTAAAATTATTCTAGGGAGTGATTTTGTGCGAATTTACTTGTTTTTATGGTCCACTTTCCTCTTCACTAAAGTAATATCTGGGATGCGAGTTTCACTGACTTACATATGAAATATCACCGATTTTGTTCAGTATTCTTTATTTGTCTTGTTGAAAATCGCAAGTTGCCGGGATTTTCACGCGTTTGCTGGAAGGGGAGTGGTGTGGAGTGTAAGAGGGGTGATCATACAAGGATAGGTTTTGCGGAGTCGATCTTTCTATTGATTCGTTTTCTCCATTCTCGGGCGAGTTTTAAATTGTATATGCTGTTGATTACACAGGCTATAGAGTTTTATTTTGATAGCGTGTAGCTCCAAAGGTGAGAAGATCCAACTTTGACCAGACAGTAGCTAAAAACTGTTTAATGCTATCTTAAAAGAGGATTTCTTACTAATTGTACGATTCAAGTATTCCAGCTATGCATCAGCATGTTTGGGACATGTGATCATACAGAAACACTGAATCACAAGCGTATCCGTAGTCTCTGCCTCTGTTGAACTGAGTGACTCTTACGTATTACATTGACTAGAGCAGGGGAGACAAAAATCACGACAACTCATGGACCTATTACTTGCGACATTATCCTGTTAAATTCTTGGATTCGAGCTGTATAGATATAAGTACATACAGAGAGAGAGAGAGAGAGAGAGAGAGAGAGAGAGAGAGAGAGAGAGAGAGAGAGAGCAAGTTGTTTCACTTTTTTTTCTCACTTTTTTGCAGGTTAAGGATTGCATCAGCTTATATGCGGGTAAATAATGTAAAATATAGAAGGGGGGGGGAAATAACCTGACATAGGAAATAAATGATATTCGAATGACCTATGGACCTTACGGGGGGTGGAAGGGGGTCATTATATCAAGAGTTCCCCCACCCCCACCTACTTGGAGGTCATTATTCCAAACATTAGGTAAATACTCGTAAGAATGTTTGTTTCAGTTCATACGCATGGTTCAATACGCATGGTTCAATACAACTTTTTATTCTTTGAGAACATATTTGGAGATAGAACATATATTAGATTTGCTGTAGAAAGACTATAATAACGAGTGAAAACTAAGAAAATATATAAGTAAAACTTAAAATGAACTTAAAAAAGCAGTAGCGAAATTATTATGAAGACAACATTAATGATAATATGTTAATGAGTTTTATAGCACCCAGAATCAAAAATAGTTATTAAGATAATGAAATTAGTGCAGATTTACAGAAAAATGGACAGTTTTCATTTGACGTTTGCCGTTACGACTGAAACGCCTTGGAAAGATTGAAAAATAACAAGATTTAACTAGATTTATAAAAGGTCCCCATACTGATAAACATTTCGGTATAAATTCCAATTTACACTTAGTAATGAAGAAATAAAATGTCTTCTGCAGCAGATGTATTGCAGCATGTTTGAAATACGGAAAACTCTTAACAAGGCTGCTAACTGAATAGGAGTTGTCTTTCTTAGTTTTAATATAAAGGTTAATTTACAATAAAGTCAGTTTCTAAAGTGACCAGCTAAAATTTTAATTATCGGCAAGTTATAAAGTACTTTTATTCACTTGCTATTTAGTTTCATCTAATAAGCGAGGGGAATCTTTCCGTACAATTTTAAATCCACGATATGTTTAATTTTTTTTAAACAACTTGATGATCCCCGAAGGTTTACAGCGTCAAATAGAATGATAAAAGCAAATCACGAAATTCAGTAGCAGCTAAATAAAGGAGAGCAATGATGGTTTGTTAATTGGTTAATTTTTAACGGAACTTTTAACACATTATTGGCTAAATACTATTTTAAGGAAATGGGAGCGACGTGCCTTTTCTATGTACACAGAGAGGCAGCCGACCTGGACTGGCTTCGGCTGGTATCCTTGCCGCGACCTTTGGGATTACAAGTCTGACACTCGACCAGCTGTACTACAGTGGTTTCATAGGATAAAGGTAAAAACAGGACGCACCTGATCTACCAATTGCTTGTGTTGCAGCACATTGTTTTAGCAATTTTAAGCAACAAGTCAACATCAAAGTGTAAGAAACGAACTGTTCCCGACGTAATTTAAAATACAGTGCACAAACATGATATTGTTGCTGTTATTTTGTGGGGAAGTAGATTTTGTTTGTCACTGCAGTTTGAGAAATTACATGTTAAGTGTTAATTACAATAACCCCTTCCGCACCCCCCCCCCCAGCAGAGCAAAAAATACTGATCTCTTTGAAAACGAGGAATATCTAATAATGCTTATATACATTCTGAGCTGGGAAAACTGTCATTTGTTGGTTTCTTTGGTTCAAACTTATTAGTATTACAAAAAAGGCAAAACGATTAGATTGGTAACAAGTTCTTTCAAGTTAGAAATACCTCTCCCATACAAAGAAAGCATTCAGTACGTCAAAAAGGTGGTTAGCGTAGGTACAAATAGCAATAAAATTAAGATGAAGTACAAAGGAATTCAAGTAAAGAAGAAACTTAGAAGCTAAGAAGGTAAGAAGACGACATATTTTCTACAGATGCATTAAAGAAGCTGATCTTCAAATAGTGTTGGTATCAAATCTCTCCGTGCACTGATAAACACATAATAGCGCATTTTGATATTTTGTTCATTCAAAACTTGTATTTAATAGCAAATCTAAATGTATGTTGAAATGATTTAATTCAGTAAACAATACACGCCTCTGATCACTATATCCATTGCACAAAAGAAAAACAATTCTTTATGATATTCACATATATAAACTGGTATATCAAACAAGCCAACTCTATAAAGATGTTCTTTTAAAACGCTGCATTTTTTTCACAATTGATCACTTTCTATCCACTGGCCAAAGTGTGTCAAAGTATTATTTCTTGTTACAAGAGGGTTTTCAGATATACTCAGTGTTTATACAAGTCTACCTTGATGGTATGAACGAATTTCTATACGAAATATACCTACTTGAAATAGAAATAAGATCAGCACTGTTGCGTAAATGGCATTGACTGATCGCTGCTTCATATGGATGAATCAGTTTCATGTAAATATAAAGGGGCATTACAACTAATAATTCTTAAAAAGGTAATTATTTTTTTATTTTTAGGTCTTCTAGTCACAGGTTAGAAGAGCTTATGCGATGGTCTTTCGTGTGTCTTCGCCGTCCGTTAACACAAGTTTGTTTTCGCTATACTCCCCCTTAACTACTGGAAGTATTGCCACCAAACTTTACAGACACATTCATCCCAAGAGTTAGTTAGTCCTAAATGAAATGGAGTCCCTCGGATATCCAAAAATGGCCGCTACGTCAGCCATTTGAAAATATTGTTACCGCTACTTCTAAACGGAGCAGCGATGCCTAAAATGTAATGTTTTGTGAGGTAATCGAGCCTATGTCCCTTTGAGGTACTCGTGCATCTTCTTTCACTCAAGGAAGTGAAGACTGTCCCAGAATATAAAAACTCTACTGGGATAACTCCGTCCCAGGAAGCCTGTTTTAAAGATTGCACAAAATCCACTTCACATAGAGCAACTAAATTTAGAAGACATGTTTCGTGTCATATGTAGACAAATGGTTCCATATTACACACTAGTCAAAGTATTGTTTAATTATGCAAAATGCAGATTGGACGGCACATTTACTGTCTATATGCAGATGACCTGTTGGGATATTCATGCTATTTGAATAGTTTTAGCATTTTTCATAAGGGTTTTGTTATAACTCAGTACTTTTTCACTACAAGGCATGTTAGCATGATTACGTGAAAACTGCTTGAGCAAAACAAATGAATTTCGTTTAGTATGTTTCAATTCATATGTAGATGATCTGATTCGCTTGTCGCACTATTTAAATGAATTTAATTTGTAGGTCAACTGAATGTACGGCCAAGCGAGCTTATTGGTATGTTCTTGTGTCTTTCGTGCCTCGTGCTTCCTCTATCGCCCGTTCATAATTCTTATTTGCAAGTTTTTCTCAAAACCGCTTGGCAAATTAGCAGATGATTTTACAAAGAGTGTTCTGGTATCAGCGCCTTTCAAATTTGTTTAAAACTTTTCCTCCAAAACCTGTTCAGCGGAGGATCCTTGGATAGATGGCTTTCACGTTTGTATAAATGAAGTCGATCATCCATGAAATATGGTCATCATGACTAAAACTAGAAAACTCTGTAAACGTCTTCTCATAAACCCTAAACAGAATTTGACCAAATTTGACAGAAAGCATCTTGACATGAAGGTATTTCAAGTTGTTTCAAATGATGATGATCTCCATCAAATATGGCCACTAATACGAACAATAGAAGCACCTTTAAACGACTTCTTAAAAACCGGACTCTAGAAAGTGACCAAATTAGACGGTAACAACCCTGGCATAAAGGTCTTTATTTTTTTTAGATGATATCAATCTACCATAAAAAGCGCACGCCGTCACAAAAAATATATAATCTTTAAACGACATCTCAAAAGCCACTGAACATAGTTTTAACAAAACTGACGGAAAGCATCATGGGATAGGTAGTTTTAAATTTGCACAAATGATTCAGAGCCTCCGTTAAATATGGACAAAGTTGCTTAACATTTAAAAACCAGAAAACTTTAAATGATGACTTTTCAGAAACTGCGTATCAGAATTTTTACCAGATTTGACAAACACATTCTGGAACGAATAGCTTTAAACTTTATACAAATGATGCCGATTCGCCGATAATTATCGTCACGGTTCCTAAGAAAGAAAATTATTTGAACAACTTCTCAAAAACCACTCGACACAATTTGAGTAAATTTGACCGAAAGCATATTAGCGTGAAGGGATTTTATGTTTGTATGAAAATGATGCCGATCAGCCATCAAATATGGCTGCAGCTAGGAACAATTGATAGCCCTTAGGTAACTTCTTCTAAAAGCCGATTTACAGAATTTGACTATATTTGACATAAAGTGTCCTACTTTGAAGATCTTTCTCATTTATAGAAATAATGCCGATCGACCATCAAATATGGTAGCCGGTATAACAACTAGAAAAACATTTATACAGCTTTATCTATATAAAAAAAACGCTAAACAGAATTTCACCAAGTCTGACAGAAAGCATCGTTGCATAAATATCTTTTAATATTTGACAAATGATACTGATATGCCAACAGATATGGATGAATGTATATAACTTTAGGAATCCTGAAACAGGTGTTTCCTAACATATGCAACCAACAAAATTGGAAGAAATTTCTTCAGAAAGCATCGAACTGATCCAGATTTTCTGACCAACTGCTCTTGCATATGACTATTCGGCAGTTGTCAGCCATGTGATTGTGATCCACCTGAGACACACTTGGGTCTCTCTTTGTGAAATATGCCTTAATGCTTGGACATGAAAGAGACCCGTATTGGCTTTATTTTAACAATAGACTGATTAAAATTGCCGCTGTCAGATTCACATCGTCTGCAATACTATATAAATTGATACATAATTATGTGTGTCTTTCTTGGACTTGTAGTCATTGCATTTTGTTAATTTTAATATTGCATGAAAAAGCTAATCTGTTCAGCATAAGCTGCAGAAGCTGATTGTATGATATGTATTATTTATTAGAGGCTTTTTGGTATGTCTAAATATGATGCAATTACTTGTCAACTGTAGCCTGTGATGCAAGACCAAATTATTCTCAAGTATTTGTTTATCTAACATTTGACCCTGAAAAAAAACATTCTGAACAAAATCGAAACAGACTGAAATGAACTACAATAACTGCGGATGTTATTACACCGTGTCACCTCAAACGATATAGTTTTTCTAACCAAATCCAAGCACACAAGCAATACGAATGAAAGATGTTGTCATTCTAGCGAATATATATAATTTGCTCACCTGGATAGTACCATTTCTAATGACAACCTCAAAAGGCATCTTTTTTCTTGATGCCTTATGATTTTCTTAGGAGTTTTGTCTTCATGAGGTCATATTTAAATAAATTACAATCGAACTGTGTGCCTCTCGAAAATCCATGTCATTTCAGTTATCTCCTATTATAGGAAATGTATGAGAAAGACTTCCAAATTTTACGGACCTCTCGTATGAACTTCCTATCACAAAATCCATAGATGATTGGATTTGCCATGCAGTTAATGAAGAAGGACCATCGGAAAATCTGATAGGCTACAGTTTTTGGAAACGAGAGGTTTGACTGCCGCGATTGTCATCAGAATGAATGCAGATCCTATGATAAGAGAGTAGGTCAAAAAGTGAAATATCTTGCAGCCTTCTCCATTTGGGAACATGGTTGGATATCTCAAAATCGTTATGAAGAAAGGTATTGACAAACAACATGCTGCTAGACAAACGATAAATGACCTGTGAGTTGATGGTTTGTATTTTCGCAAGTACACGTAGATAACGATTGCATTTCCAGGAGTTCCAACTACACCGTTTAACAATCTTTTTTTTTTTTGGTTCCTGGGTAGTAAGTGTTATTTCCTAATTGCTTATGCATCAAAAGTATAGAAAATGGCTATTATTCCCCACAAACTTTGCTTTTGTAACCAGGACAGTGATATTTTGAAATTTACCTATTTTCCAGTACAATCCAGATAGATTCAGTGATGAGTAAATTTGTAGTAACTTCTAGAACTTTCTAGAACTTTCCAGTAATATAAATAGTAGTATAAATACAGGGGCCTTAAGCCCACCAGTTCAGTTTAGTTTCAGCTGCCTAAGTGGATACATATCTGCATTTTTCTGAGATGGCATCAAGAAGCTGCAAGCATCCGCCAGACGCATTTTGCTATGTCTGCGGCCAATTTATCAAGACAAGAGCGAAAAAGTACTCCGTGGAAGCATCTGCTAAGATGTGTGAGGCCTACAAGGCATATTTCGGCATGCCTGTTGGGGATCAAGACAAACCCTGTGCACCTCATTTCACCTGCGAGCACTGCAAAAAATTTCTGGATGGTAAGATGGACAATTTTTGCTCGGAATTTTATGTTATAAAATTTGTTAAAATTTTTAAAATTGTAAAGGTTTTTAATTTTAAAATGTTTTACAATTTTCAATGTTATTGAAAAAATATATCATATATGAAAAATATTGCTAGAATCTCTTACACATTAGTCATGGGTGAAATTAATGTATTTTTGTAATGTGGTACAGAGGGGAAAAGAGAGCCATGAAGTTCGCTATCCCAAGAATTTGGCGGGAACCCACTGACCACTCAAGCAACTGCTACTTCTGCATGGTGGACCCTTCCAAACGTCGGACTGGCAAGAATGCACCTGCTATCACGTATTCGGACCTTCCTTCATCCATCGCCCCGGTGCCACACTGCCATGAGCTCCCCGTACCCACTCCTCGGGAGAAGAGAGCAGCCGTCTTTAGAAGAGAGCAGCAAGTCAGAGAGCGAGGAAGACGTTCTAGATCCAGATGACAATTTCAGAGGTGGAACTGAGGAGAGAAACCCATACTACCCCAACCAAAAAGACCTCAACGACTTGATTAGAGATCTTGGTCTCACCAAGTACAATGACGAGCTTTTGACGTCTAGGCTCAAGCAGTGGAGCTTGTTGGATGAAAGTGTGCAAGTCGCAGATCAGAGGAAGCGTCACCAACCTTTTTCCAGCCTCTTCACCCGTCAAGATGGGCTCTGCTTCTGCCACAATGTGACCAGTCTGTTCGAGGCAATCGGAATCGCCTGTAACCAAAGTGAGTGGCGCCTCTTCATTGACAGCTCATCCAGGAGCCTCAAAGCCGTGCTGCTCCATAATGGTAACAAGTACCCGTCTCTTCCCCTGGCTCACTCGGTGCACCTCAAAGAGGATTACAACAGCATCAAGACCTTGCAGGACGCCTTGAAGTATGATGAGTGCGGCTGGGAGGTCATAGGATACTTCAAAATGGTGGCATTCCTGATGGATCTCCAAGGCGGTTTTACCAAGTTTCCATGCTATCTTTGCCTTTGGGACATCAGGGACACCAAGGCGCACTACCACAGGCGGGACTGGCCACAGCGGACCGAGTTCTCTGTGGGGAGGAACAACGTCAAGTGGGAGCCACTGGTGGACCCCCGGAAGGTGCTGATGCCACCACTGCACATCAAATTGGGCCTTATGAAACAATTTGTCAGAGCTCTAGATAAGGAGTCGGCAGCCTTCAAGTACCTTCAAGACTTCTTCCCTAAGCTGTCTGAGGCCAGGGTCAAAGCCGGTGTCTTCGTCTGGCCACAGATAAAGAAGATCCTGGAGTGCAATGAATTCCCCTAGAAGCTCACTCGTAAGGAGAAAGCGGCTTGGAACAGCTTTGTCGCAGTGGTTCGGGGCTTCCTGGGCAATCACAAGGCCGAAAACTACGTGGAGCTGGTTGAGACTCTGGTGAAGAACTACGGCACAATGGGCTGTAGGATGTCCCTCAAAGTCCATATCCTTGATGCTCATCTTGATAAATTCAAGGAGAACATGGGAGCGTACTAGGAGGAGCAAGGCGAGCGCTTCCACCAGGATATACTGGACTTTTAACGCCGCTACCATGGACAGTATAACGAGAACATGATGATAGACTACATATGGGGGCTGATTCGTGAAAATGATTTACAGTATAATCGTAAATCTCGAAAAACTACTCACTTCTAAATCTTTTGTAGTCATTTTTGTATACCTTTAGTATAAATACATGTTAATTTTTATTCATATGTTGTTTTTTTCTGACTTTACGTGAACGAAAAGACACAAATTCGCCCGTTTTCTCATTGGAAATAGGTAAATTTCAAAATATCACTGTCCTGGTCACAAATAGATCGTTGCACACACACACACACACACACACACACACACACACACACACACACACACATGAAATATTCCTGCTGGTTTAAAGTGGCCTTTAATGAATGTACGGCTCAACGAAGTAAATGTTTTGTTCGTTCGTCTCTTAACATTTTGTTTTCGCAGAAATTATTTGATTTCAACGATATATTAGCCGCAGATCCTTAATAGATCACAGATGAGTGTAATTGCCAGTTTCACGTCAGCATTCAGTGAAGTTGTTGGGCCAGTTTTTTTCTGTCCTTTTCCATTTTGTATACTTTTAAGACGGATTATTAGAGTTTGAACCAAGTTTTGTATCTAGTGTTTTGTTTATGTGGTCCCGAATGATTCTATTTCCAGAAATTATTGCATCATTTTGTGAAGTTGCAGCCCCTAATTGGTCGTCGGTTCTTACTTCGGGTTCTTCAACATTACTTTGCAAGGTGTTATTAATTTTAAAATTTAATTTATCTTGCAGAATAATATTTTCTTTTTATGGGAATACGGCAGTGCCAACAAGCCACCACTCTCATCTTCTGTTCAGACGTTTACAATGAACTAGATTCCTACTCGTATCGTTTGATTGAACAAAATTTCCAGTGAAATTATGAATGTTGATAACAGTTATTTCAATTTTTAATAATGACCAGAGAATATATTCGCCTACTTTGACCAAACAGTTACCGTACGTTTTAGTGAAATATTTTAGGTAGAATAGTTCTTCTTGCACACAAAAATACCTATAAGTCATTGGGGAATAAGTTGAAGGAAAGTTATTTACCCAATTTCTATGATTAAGATACACTTGTTTTAAACAAGAAGTATTATGGACCGAAGGAATTGTTGGATTTAAAAGAAAGACGATAGGTAGAATTAGATTATAATTTTAAGGATATCATAATACGGTATTCACGGAACGTACAAACATACATTCGCGATAAAGAGTTATATGTGTTCAACACTCAGTAGTCTGTATATAGATCAACCAGTTTTGTGCTCATCACATGCAGGAGTAGTGGTGCTGAAATTAATTTCAGTCTCTCACTTATTCAAACCCGGGCATGACAATTAACTCAAGTAGTACACTTAGCAAATCTCAATTATACGTTTGGTTTTCCTCCTTAATAATAGATGCTTCATCTCACCACAGTTGCATGGACACGTATTTGCTGTATAGACGTGACCTTGTTATAGAATTTGATGAAAAGTGAAAGAATTGTAAGATCTTTGCCTTTCGACTTTTATCTTGTAGAACTGTGTATTTACGTCTATTTGGTATGATTTATCATCCTGAAGACTTTTCCAGTTTTTGTTTTACTGGTCATAGACCAGAAGAGATTATTGGAATTCCTGTTGTCCGTCGTCCGTAGTCCGACGTGCGTCAGTCCGTTAGCACAAGTTTGTTATCACTACTCCTCAACTACTTGAAGGATTGCCATGAAACTTCAGACAAAGATTCATCACACGGTCTAATACAAACTTTACTACTCATACATCCAATATGGCCTCCACAGTAGCCATATTGAAAAACCTGTTATCGCTACTCCATCTGAATGGATGGTCATACCCACATAGGGTTTTCATGGTGTCTAGTTTGTCGTGAAATCTAAACGATGCAGATCTTACATCCAATATGGTTGCAACAGTAGCTAATTTGAAAATCTTATCGCTCAAGAATATCAGAGATGGTTTCAACACTCATGAGTTAAAATGATGAAATTGTCTTGTCTTGAATTCCTGGAAATCCGGTTTGGACAAAAGAGCGTCAGTCCCTTCTATGAACTATTCTCTTCATTTTTAGAACCTAACTTTTAATAAGCGCGATATAACCAATATTGTTCTGACTTGACGTTATACGCTTTATAGTATTACCCTCCAATATTTGTGTCCTGAAATTACAACTCTAATTATTATTGGATATAAACAAAATTTGGACTGCCGTTAGATGCTGACGAGATATTGACTGAGTTCGATTGTCGGCCTCATCGTCATTGTCTGGCAGAGTTATAGCTCCTAATTGACAGACCCACCCACTTTTGTTTCTGCACAATAACTGCCTTAACTATTATTTGAGTTCGTCCAAATCTGATATTCCGTCTTACATCGATGAGACCTTGGCTAAGTTCGATAGTCAGCCTTCTATGTCATCGATTAGAAGAGTTACAGCTACTAATTGTCAGATCCATCTACTGTCTTTTCCGCACAGTAAATTCCTTGGTTATTGTTAGCTTTTAGCCAAATATGCTGTTTGATGTTGATGAGGCCGTGGATAATTTCAGCTGTCAGTGTTCTGCGTCATCGTTTAGCGGATTTATAGCCCTTGATTGTCAGAGGCACTCTGTTTTGTTTCCGCATAATAACTCCAATAATTATTATTGGATATTACCGAAATTTGGTACCCAGGTTGATATTGATGTGACCTTATCCGAGTTTGATTGCCAGTCTCATTGTTATTGGAATTCAACCAAATCTGGTATGCTGCTTGATATGGGCGAGTCCTTGGATGAATTCGATTTTCGCAAATAAAGGGCCACTCAAGGGTGTCGATGGTTCTTTCGAAATATGTGGATTAACATTAAAAGTAAATTATCTTTCTCAGTTCTTTGGATGTGCGAATTGGCATGGGGTTTTCACCAAAAGTCACAGCTATTAATTTGAAAAGCTTCTCGCTAGAGATTATCAGAGATGGTTTCTTCTTGAGCCTCCATTTTTCTTTCGTACTAATAATAAATTCTTTCACTTTTTGCTGACTCAGAAGTTTGGAGCTTTACCTCAGTCCCGTTTGTAAAATGTTTCTACAAGTACTCGAGTTTTGTTTCCAGCTGTCTCCTCTGTCTCTCTCTCCAGATTGTTTTTCTTCGATGAATACGATATCGTTCTGCCCCAGATAATAACTTGTAACGTTTCCCAGAATAGCTGATAATCAATATAGAAAACTCCACCACTCTCATAAGTTACACAATATTGCTCCACTGTCTCTAAGATGCGTGATTTTATGGTATTAATATTTTCTGAGTCACATAAAAGGCTGTTTTTGAATTTCCAAGATCCTTTAACCCTAATTTGGTTGACAAATTTAAGTTTAAGACCTATCGGTGAATGGTCAGATCTTTATCTAAGTCCAATATTGGAAGATTGCACATATATTTTTAGGTCAGAAAAAAAACTTCAAAATAATCTAGCCATGCTTGTTTCTTATTGGGTCCACGCCATGTATATCTTCTACAAGAGGAATTCATCATGCGCCGGATGACAACTTGATCGATGGACGCCATTCTTTATGACTAATGTGCTATGTGGTTACTCATCTGCCGCTACTAAATAAGAGCCAAGTCTTGCATCATAACCACGTTGTGATCTCCAGTTAGCCTCCATTTGCAGAATATGTGTCTATTAGGACAATTATATAAATTTATCTGCTTTCACAATGACTCTTCTATAGATAATATCGGGAAAAAGTCCTCGGGAAATAGACCACCACCTATTATTATATTACTCATAGGATATGAGGATACTCATACAAACAGAATACATCATACTCTAACCGGATATTGAACAATCTGCATTCAGCATATGCAGTAGTGCAATGTTTACTCAACCTTAGACACCATTTATATCGGCCACATTTATATATGATTGATATGTTGCAACTTTACAAACATGATTTATATCCATGCAGTCTGGTCAGTATATACCTTAGTAGCATAGATATTGAGAGGACATTAAGTGGATGATCGGCAGTCCTCACTTCAGCATTTCTTACTTTAAACTCTAAAGGGTTCGATTTATGACCATATAGAAAGAAAAAAAAAACTTACAATTTTTATCTCATTGGACTGTATGTTAACGTTTATTTTGAAGGATTTAACATCCTGTTGTTTGCAATTTTTTATCTATTCATTTTCAGAACTCATCTTTTAATTGGCACTATATGGCCAGTATTGTGCTGATGTCCAGTTATATCCTGTACATACATTCTCAACACCCCACATTTGTTTCTACAAATTACCTCCCTAATTATTATTATACCTCAACAAAATTTGGACTGCAGCTAGATGATGACGAGACCTTGGCTGAGTTCGATTGTCAGCTTCTACGTCATCATATGGCAGAGTTATAAGCCTTGATTGTCAGACCCACCAACCTTTGTTTCTGCACAGTAACTCCCTTAATTAATTTTGGGGTTCATCCTAATCTAGTATTCCACTTCGTATTGATGAGAACTTGACTGAGTTCGATTGTCAGCCATCTACATGTACAATAGATCCCTTGATTAGTATTGAATTTCAACCAAATATATTGCTTGATATTAATGAGACCTTGGATGATTTCAGTTGTCAGCGTTCCGTATCATCGTTTAGCGGAGTTATATCCCTTGATAATCAGCCTCACCCACTTTTGTTTCCGCACAGTAGTTCCATTAATTATAATTGGATTTTGACCAAGTTTTCATTGCTGTTTGATATTGACGAGTCCTTGATTGAATTAAATTGTCTGCGTTCTGCACCATCATCTCGCATAGTTATAGATCTTGATTCTCAGAGCCACTCACTTTCCTTTTCGCACAACTCCCTAAGGTATAATTGGATATCATCCAAATCTGGTATTCCACTTTGTATTGATGAGACATTGGACGATTGCGATAGTCAGCCATCTACATCTTTGATTAGGCGAGTTATAGTCCCTGATTGTCAGACACACCTACTTTTATTTCTTTCAATAAATCCTTTGATTATTATTGGATTTCGAGCAAATATACTGCTTAATATTGATGAAAACTTGGTTGAGTTCGGTTTTCAGCCTTCTACGTCATCGCTTAGCAGAGTTATAGCACCTGATTGTCAGACCCACCCATTTACTTTTGTATACCATAAATATGTTTATTGTTATTTGATTCCAGCAAAATATGGTATACTGCTTGATATTGATGAGGACTTGGCTGAATTCGATTGCCAGCATTATGCGTGACCGTTTAGCGTAGTTATAGACCCTTATTAACATACCCAATAACTTTTGTTCCCTCCCCTCCTCGATTGTTATTCGACTTGAACCAAATTTGGCATAAAGCTTAATTTTCAGGAGACTTTGACCGATTTTCGAATTTCAGGGTTCAGCATCTTTTAAGGGAGTTATAGCCTTTGAGTATCAGACCCACTCACCCACGTTTGCTTCCGTACAATAACGTCCTTAAATTATTATTGAATTTCAACCAAATTTTATAGTCAGCTGGATATTGATGATAACATCAAAAAGCGGGGGACTTAAATTCCTGGAATTTGTTTCTTTTATGTATGTTAGAAATTAATTCATTTATCAAAATCTATCTATCTATCGATCTGTGTTTGAAACTAATAAAACACTGTTCTTGCATATAAGGATAGATCAGATTGTTGGGCAGAATAACCGTTGTTTTAAACCTTTTGATAAAAAACAATTAAGAAAATCACATTTACAAAGTTGAGGCTATTCAGCATTGCAGAACTGACTGGAAGAATAGGTTTTGATTATAAAATGAAGAGTTTGATCTGTATTTAGTTATTATATAGCTGATTGCCAAGTACTCTGCATCACGTAGCGAGCAAGTTTAGGACATAGAATGAAACACGATCATTTGATACGAAGTCCCATTGTTCTAAAAAATGTTATCGATATAAAAATAACTTTTGTCATACTTTGAAATAGACAAAAGTTTTGATCAAAGGATGTAATTGCTGCTGAATTCCATTATTCTAACAGTTATTTTAACTCTTAAAGTTTTGTTTGGACAGACCATCGTGTTGGTGACATTTGATGGCACTGTGAAGATGCCGTGAAATATTTCTGTGAAATAAGAAAGAAAGAAAAACCCTTATACTTGTCAAATTTGCCAGACCGTGAATATGAAACAGCAAAATGCATGAAAGATGTTAAAACTCTGTGGCAGTTATGCTGTATAGTTACATAGATATGGAATGGGCTTATCACTAAAACTGATGTCCTATTAATGAAGGAAAGAAAGGTACTGTCCCTGGGAAATCACTTTTCTAGTGAAAGATTCAAAATTCTCATTTGTTTCCGCCGTGATTTTATTACATTCTTCTTCCATGTTTATGATACAGTAAGCTGCAATGTGCTATTTTATAACAAAACGATATTTGCTCCTGTTACGAACATTGTTATTTTCATTATTATTTTCTATTTAAGCAATTGTTGGAGATAGATCTATAGATTTTGCTTACTTCTCCCAAGAACTTCCTGTCACGGAATCCATAAATGATTGGATTTGCCATATTGTTAATAAGGAAGGTCCATCTAAAAGTCTGGTATGCCGCAATTCCCGAAAATGACAGGCTTTGTAGGAGATTTTTGTTTAGGAAAGTTGTAATGCGAAGAGCCAAATGAGGAAGAAAGCTACAGACAAACACAACTGTAATGATGAATAAAGTTCGTGTAATAGTAATAGTTTTTTGGCGTTGTTTCCTACCGTTTCCTTTATCGGTATTTCGTTTATCTGATCTATAGATAGAGAATGGGCTTAATACTAAAACTGATGTCCTATTAATGAAGGAAAGAAAGGTACTTTCACTGGGAAAGCACCTTTCTAATAAAAGATTCGAAATTCTCATTTGTTTCCGTCGTGATTTTATTACAATCTTCTTTCACGTTCATGATACAATAAGCTGCAATGTGCCATTATAAAAATATAGTCTCGAACATTGTTTTTATTTTCATTGTTTTTTTCTATTTAAGCAATTGTTTGAGAAAGACCTATAGATTGTGCTTACTTCCCGCAAGAACTTGCTGTCGGTGAATCCATAAATAATTGGATTTGCCATACTGTTAATAAGGTAGGTGTATCTAAAAGTTTGGTATGCCGCAATCCCCGAAAATGACAGGCTTTGTAGGAAGCTTTTGTATAGGGAAGTTGTAATGCGAAGAGCCAAATGTGGAAGAAAGCTACAGAGAGTAACAACTGTAATGATGAATAAAGTTAGTGTAATATTAATAGTTTTTTGGCGTTGTTTTCTACCGTTTCCTTTATCGATATTTCGTTCATCTGATCTAGATTTTGTATTTATGTTGCCATCGAGAGCTTCACATCTGTTGTCTTTACGCAGGGTGAAAGGCATACTATCACTCTCCTGATTGATATTCTCCTCCTCTGTTGTTTTTATTGTTTCATCATTTCCCAAAGCTTTTGAACAAGCAAACTCATTCGTTTGTGTTCTTACCTTTTCATCTAGCAAGAACTTTTGCTGCTGATTCCTTTTGGAGCTCCTTGACTTCATGCGCAAAATTTGTTTTCCGATTAGAATGTAGATGATAGCTGCACTTATGAATGATGCAAAGAAAAGAAGAAGCAAAACAAAGTTGAAATATGTTGGATAGTTTGTATCCGCAAAGTTGTCGTTTACAGTACATTCAGTACCACTGGTCCGATTGCTTCCAGTTCGATAGCTTTTGTTCCCATACATAACAATGGCAGGCCATGAGAAGCAGCAGGCCACCATTAGGTCTAATATACATATATACTGTGACATTCTCACTGAAAATTGTATGCCATGCGGGATACAAATTTTACGATACCTCTCTACTGCAATTGTAAGAAGAATAAATCCTGACCCCGTACATAGAGAGTGGGTAACGTAATGAAAAATTCTGCAGATTTCGCCGTCTGGGAATGTGATGGGGTATCTCAAAACCACAAGAATGAAAGGCATCGTCACACAACATATTGCGAGGTCAACAATTGCTAGACACACGATAAAGATCCTGTGAGTAGACGGCTTGTATTTTTGCAAGTACACATAGAGAGCAACTGTATTGCCAGGAATTCCCACAATCATCAGAAGGCTGACGAACACAATACCTCCTATGTTTTCAATGACCTTTGCGTTATTCAGGTTCTGAATCAGAAAGTTCTGATCATCCATTCCTATGTTGCTGGTGTTTCTGTTCATATCTTCTGCTGTACAAGGTAGTAATGATAAATAAATATTTTCCCTTTGTCCAGATAATACCGAATGCAGTTGAATGCTTCCTTAAGTGTTATTGGTTGTTTACTACTTTCATGCCCTTTTAAAGTCCCGAACTGAAGCAGGAAGATAACTTTCACTCACATGAGTTCATATACTACATCATCTTATTTGATCCCTCATTATCGCAACCTTGCAACATGTGATACTTAAGTTTTCCTCGTATCTTGCATTTCATTAGAAAGAAAAAATTATGATATTGAGGTCAGCGTGTTAGCACAAATGCAGCCGCAGTACTATGTCAACGGTTTTTGCGTATCTAAATAATACCTGTTTACATTGTATTGTTTTCTTAATTATTATCTTTGATTAAACTGCATTATGCCTAAAATCCAATACATCGGATAGATTCCAATTTTACGCTAACTGCACATCGCCTTTTGGTCTGTTGAACAATGTACAATGTTCCATGCATACAGTTGGTTTCAACATTGATATATCTATATTAATAGATCATTTGTACAACAGAATACGATGAAGATGCAAGTAAAACTGAATCATACGATGTACTCATCAATGACGTTTATTATGTTGCATGCAAGATAAGAAATGCTCAATAGCCATCAGCTGCCTAATTGATATATGTGAGATTGTTTCGAGCGTGCGACTGATTCGTAATCCAGGGGTCACTAGTTCGATACCGCCAAGGCCAGTCTGGGTCGGCCGCCAGAGTGTGTCCTTGGGAAAGGCACTTAACTCCCATTTCCTTTACCTGATATGGCCAATAATGTGTTACAAGTGCTGTCAAAACCAACGCAACAAACTTGCAATCAATCATAATAACTTGTACTCTTAGCCATGTAATAAAGATGACAGCAGTTAAGATATATTTTACCTGTTACATACGTATGATTCTTGTCCCTTTAAACTCATCTTCACAATTATTTCCGGAAGTAATGGATGCATCTGGCAAAACTCTACAAGTAATTTATATTGCAGATTTATTAAATTGATAACATGATTTTCATGCGTCGGAGTCAAGCTGCTATTCCATGTATTGCTTTGCAACGCGTTTGTTTTTCCCTGACGGAATGAACAGGTTATGATTTTTTGTTGCTCCACTTTGTAAATACATTGTAATAGGTCATTTCCACCCATCCATGATTCTGAGTCCGTCTGTCCGTCCGTCCGCCGTCTGTCATTAATTTCCTTGTAACCTGAACTCCATCTATGCTGGTTGAGGGAAGGTGATCATATTTGGTTTGATATTTCACGAGGATGTGTAGATGATGAAAACGAAGGTTTTGGATCCTGGATGCGACTCTCGAAGGAGGAAGGAGTGGGAGTCAAAGGTCACATTGTCATAGGTAATATGGACTCTGCGTGTAACCTGAACGCCATCTATACCAATTGAGGAGGAATCGTCGTATTTTTGGTATAATATTAAACTACAATGAAGATTTCAGAACCTCTATACAGCCCTAGCGACTGGGAAAGGGGTTTAGGATGAATGGGGGTGGGTCGCAACAGTGAGTTGTGGTATTCAGTTACCTCCCTTGAAAGACGTCAGAGGAGAATGAAAGGTAAAACCTACGCGTGCACAGGAATTATTGCTAGCTTCTCTAGATAAGTGGGATTGAAAAGTTTTGGTTCTCTATTTTCATTATTGTTGCATAATTATTATGGTTATTACTCTGAAGTTGATAACTAAATTCTAGAGACAAGACCCATCGAGTGCTGATAGACAAGAAATCAACAAAAAGAGTTGAAAATCATACTCTTTTATTGGCAGTGAGATGATTAATCTTGTTGTTTTGGTTACGGTCAATTAAACTACCATGCCAAATGCTGTTTTTACAAGGCAGTCCATAAGTTGAAGCGGTGCAAATTTAAGAATTGAGATAGATTACACAGTAGTTCTAACTTGTCCTTGATTTATTTAGATTTTAATCAAAACAGTTTAACAATCAACTGATCACTCCATTTATGAAACAGTAACTTTCTATCTTTTGAAGGAAACTCTCAGTTTCATAATTTCATGTATATCGGACGACCTATATGTTATATTTCCTTTTATAGATACAGTTGGAAAATTGAGAAATCCCGATTGACATTTAAAATTATCCTTATCTCCCTCCCCCATATATGGATTAATTAAAGAAACTGAAATCAGGGTTGACTAATATAATTCGTACATTAAAAATTATTAAAAATTATTAAATCAAATATATATATCCTTACATAAAAAATGGATTAATTAAAGAATCTAATAAAATAAGAAATATACCAATGTTGACTTTGAGTACCTTAGTAGATCGAGGTCAAAATTCGATGTAATAAAAACCAGGTTGATAAAATATATTCTAACATTGTAAAATGAATAATTTAAAGGTAATGAATGTAACTATATAGACTCTAATACCTAAGTACATAATATCAGATGTTTAAAACTATGTGAGCTCAATGTTGATGCATTTCCCGTATATCAAAATCTTTTTTTTTCTTTTCCTTTGATGACAATCGATGTAAAAAAAATCCAAGTAAACTAAACAAATTTCTCCTTTAATTAAAAAAGGATGAATTAAAGGACTACCGTTATGTATAATGTTTACATATTTAACTTTTGTCATACATATTCAACATTTTCCTTGGTTATAGGACGTAAACACGTTGTTTACTTAGAATTCGAGGTCAAGGTTGCTTTTGTTTACACTTATACTGGTTTTTCCACTAGGATTATTGATATTTATCAGATGTGCAATATGATTTTCTAGACAATTCTGACAGGTGACTTGTGTTTATAAATAGGAAGTTTGGTAAGCAGTATTTCATTCCTATACTAACCATCAGTCTTTAAGGAATTTGGTTTAATAATCAGATGTTTATAGTTGTCTTAAAAAATCAGAGCAAATTCAGAGTGAGTAATTATTTATTTAAGATATTCATTGGAATTACTAAACTGCTCATTCTCATTTTGGATTGATACATGACTTTGGGATTTTTGTGAATTCATTCAAAGATATTCTGTATTACATCGTTCAGGCACACCAGGACATTCGAGACTATTGACATATCAGGACATTCAAGATTACTGGCACATTAGGATATTCAGGGTTACTGGAATTCTGTCTAAATCTCCAGCGACAATATCTACAATGTCCGTATCATCATACACACACAAAGGGTGGAAAACGGGAAATATAAAGAACACACACAAAGACACTCAAAGACACGAAGAGTGACACGTGTAGATCAATAAATATAAAGAACAAAATAGCAGAAGAAACAACTACATATCTTGAAAGGAATCTAGTATCTAGGTATAAGGTGAACAAGTTCGGATGCAAACTAGAAGCACGACAGCACTGTTCTGCTTAACATAACCTAGTTAACAACGTCATAACAAAGATATCATGATACCCAGGGCGCCATCTGTACGGTGCGCTACTGCTTCCGGATATAATTTTCACTACAAGAAACAAAGATATAAATATATTTATATTACAAAAGAAAATGGTGGAAAGACAACAACAACAACAACAACAGTAATAACTTGATATAACTAGAGGAGAGTGATGATGACAAAACCGATATGTAAGGAACTGACGCACGGTAGGTTAAACATAAAACTTACATGGGTTGGAATTTTATATTTAAGCCAAATTTGCCATGTGTTCGCATCTGCAGTGTCAAATATTTCTCTTCTTGGCCGAGTTTACTGTGAGTCCATCTGTCATTTGACTCAGTAGGCTGCATATGATAGCGGATCAGCATCATTTGACACATTCAGAAAGAATATTTTCTGTAAAAAAGGCGAATTCTCTTTCGCAGGATGAATTTTTCAAAGTTTGCTCAAATTCTATTTAATGGTTTTAGTGAGAAAGTCGTTCAAAGGTTTATGTATTTTTAGTAAGGGCGACCATATTTGATGGCAGATCAGCAGGTTCATGAGAGGATGCTTTCTCTAAAATTTAGTGGTTTTTGAGAAGAAGTCGTTTAAACGTTTTGTATTGTTAGTAACAGCAGGTATATTTGATACTAATGAAAACAAATATGAGACAACTTCATGTCAGGATGCGTTCTTTTAAATTTGGCCGAATTCTGTTAAGCAGATTTTGAGAAGTTGTAAATAGCAGTTGTGAACGGACAATGGATGACGCACGACGAATATATTGATGATTATATATGTGATATATACATGATATTACCATATGTAAAACAATTCAATATGTAAATAAGATTTTTGGATATATAAACTGCATACAGTCTATTCTATGCATGACATATCAGCCATAAATACAATTCGATCCTATATCCTCAACTACAGACGAAATTCTGATCCCCAAAAATTCGAAACAACGATGGACATTTTTTCATGTGAGACATGCAACCATGTACCTATTAAGATTAATTGTACAAAGTTAATTCAAATGATCTTTTTGAACATTTCTGATGTATATATAGGAGTATCAGTTTATCAAGTACAATGGCTCATTTGAATGCGATATCAGCTATTGTGACAATGCAGCACTCCGTTAATTAATGTCACAACCAAAATTAGCGATAAAAAGAATGTATTTCATGTTAAACTCACTTTATTTTGCTTTCTTCCCACATTTAAATTATTAAGACCACAGGAAAATACATGTTATCCCTTTCACGTATATTTCTTTGCACGTGTCTGATTCTCTGAGAGTTGTAGACAGACTGAGTGGCCTGTACTATTGAGTCTTCTTATCCATCCGGTCATTAAGTACTATGTAACCATGATTATAAACAACTATTGTGAGCTATTGTTTCAAATAAAATGTTTCAAAGTTAAATTTAATTTTTCCACAAATATAAAAGTATACAAGTAAAATGTTTTTAATAAAATATGCAATTATGTGGTAATTTTCATATTTGTGTCTTCAGTAATGTAAGATATAAGGGCCAGTGCCTACCCTCCCCCGTCGCAATCATTGACAGGACTCGCTTAAAAATTATTTTCTCTATATATTTCTATAAAGTTTGGAAGAAACAAAATCATATTATCAGAAGCTACGGTCCTTTCATTAAGTAAATCCAGTTGATCTCGAGTCTTTTCTAAACTATCAGGATGTTCCGAAACTAGACAATGAGCAGAAAGAATCAAAATTAACGGCCCCATAACCTTAGCTGAAACAACTGCAGTTATGAAAAATATGCCAAATAGCAAAATTTCATGATCTGGTGGATTTACAGTGGAGCAATTAACTATTTATACCTGAACTTCTCTTAATTTATTTTGAAAAAAAGCTTTAGACTTACTTGCATGGCCCTACAGTAATAATGTTTTAATTTTAGTTTTAATTTTGGAGAGGAGTTTACAAAATGGATACACATATTTTGCAATGATATAATATCATGTAAAATTGTTAATGGACAATGCTCATTGTGGTTTGATATTAGGAGATGCTGTGGGCAAGGATATGTCTCTTCTTGCATTTTCATCCTGTGTGCAGAGATATTATCCCATTTGATCAGGAAGAGTTCAAATGTAAAGGGAATTAATATAAACAATATAGACTTATTTCAAAATATGCAGATGACACTGCACTCACTCTTGATGGTTCTGAAAAGTTACTTAAATCAGCTTTGTCACTCACATATCAATACTCTAAATGTTCAGGTTGTAACACAAACATTGAAGAAACGAAAGCAGTCTGGATTGGTAGTAGTACAGGAAGTAATGTCGGGTATTGTTCAGAATATAATTTAGATTGGGATTCATCTGAATTTGCTTACTTGCGTATAAACTTTTTTATATACTTGAATAAAATAGTAAAACTAAACCATGATGCTAGAGTTAAGAAGTTAGAAATCTTTTCAATTAGTCGAAAAGATTACTCACACCATTTGGTAAAATTGCAGGTAATTCAATCTTGGCACCGTAAAAATATGCTCATTTATTATTGAGTTTACCCAATCCTCCGCATAATGTACTTAACGAGCTAGATTCTCTGTTTTTAAGTGTGTTTGGAAAGCAAAGTCATTATTAAGGATTACCGTGAAGGTGGTATAAAAATGGTGGACATCACCCTGTTCATAAATGCCCTGAAACGATCTTGGATTAGGAGAAGAGTTACTTCTGACCCAAAATGGACAAACATTTTAGCTGCCTCTGCTTCACATGTAGACACATTTGTTATGTTTTGACTAGATTCTCTTAAAGTCATATAGGCCAAAACAAATTTAAGATGTCTTTCAGCATATATTAAACTATATAATAAGTTTATAGGACAAAGTAACAAAGATTTGCTACAAACACAACTATAGATGAATCCCAATATTACAATTGGAAATTCAAGTGTAACGTAAAAGCATTGGGTGGAGAACGGAATCTTATCCATAATGGACTTTGTAAATGAAGATGGTTCGTGGATTGAATTGGAACACTGTGTCAATAAATTTAGACTTCATACTAACTTTTTAGAATCTTGGGAGCTTCTAAATGATATAAAACGTAAAATAATAAATTAGATTTAAACATTAAGAAACCCATTTTTACATTAATTTATTTTACTTATAAAAAAGATGCAAAGTGCTGTAAAAGAGTGTAAAAAAATACTAATTTATAACAATTACGAACCATCCTCAAAAAGAAAATGGAATGTGGAATTTTAGTGATTTAGAGGAGAATGAATTAAATAATTACTTTTCCCTGCCACACTAGGTAACTAAGTGTCCTACACTTAAGTAGTTTCAACTAAAATGTTGCATCCAATTTGATAATCAAATAGTTTTCTGAGTAAAATTGGTAAAATTCCTAATAATTTGTTTTATTTGTCTAATCATTCTATAGAAACTCTCTTTCATTTATTTTGGGACTGTCCAAAATCAAAATTAATCCCTAATAGTTTTACTGAATGGCTAAGAATGAATACATTTTTCAATTTCAAAGAAACAAATTCTTCTTGGAATAGCAAATAGGCGATAAGCTGATGACGTGATCAGTTTATGTTGCAACTGAAACTATACATTTACAGATGAAGATTGTCTTGTGAATCAGGAAATTTGTTTTTTTTAAGAAAGAAATGAAAGTTAAACTTTATGTCTGGAAATGATTCTGCATATATACGTTATAAATGGGATAGTTTTGACAACAAATGTCATTTATACAAATGTCAGTAAGAATATACTTATGTATGTATTTATGTATGGTCTAACCTGCCTTAAAAGGTCACCTTTGTTAAGCAATCACATGTCTTACATAGACACTTAAAAAAAATGTATTCGTTGTACCTAATTATCATAGAAGCTTTCTTCTTTTGGGTAATCACCTGATTTTAAATGTCACTTTTCTAGTTTCTCACAGGTCAGTGTGTTTGCATATGTATGTATGTGGGAATGTATATAAGTTATATAATTGTGTGTGCATGTGTATGTGAAAGTGTGTGTGTGTGAATGTGTGTGTATATATATATATATATATATACATATATATATATATATATACAAGTAGAAATGGATGAACTGATTATAGAAAATGCATCATCTAATATAAGTTATCTTGCTAAAAACATAAGTTTAAAATATGCTATTTTGCGAGTATTTCTACAAAAAGTGATACATAACAATTGTCTCAGAATTAAATGTTTCTTAGTATTTACAGATAGATACAATCTTTCACACATGTAGTGATCTGATCATGATAATAGTCACTAAGCTTGGATTTTATATTTTCTACTAATTTGCAAGATTAACAATATAGAAATGCTTAGAACATATCATCCTATTCTCTCTCTCTCTCTCTCTCTCTATCTCTCTCGTTCTCTCTCTCTCTCTCCCTCTCCCTCCCTCTCTCTCTCTCCAGACATATGGATCTGACGCAGATATACTGTTATGTATGATGTTTATATTACTCAACTTTTGTCTATGATTGCATGTTGTATGGTTATTTGAAAATACATACTTAACATTTGTCCAGTTGTTTATATAGTATTTTCATAGGCATTTCACAATTAGACTTTTTATGACTCATGTAAGGTAGGCCAGTATTTTTTCCATTAGAAATACTCATATTCTGATGTGACATAGGTCATGTAGGCATGTGTATTTATATAGAGAGTTTGGCAAACAAATTCATTCCTCATTTATTATTTCGGTTCTAAAAGATCAGTCTGTTGGGAAACTATTTTAGTTGTGTTGTTGAAATCAGATATAATTAGAAATTATTTATTTATTTACAATATTCATTGGAAATATAAAAGTGCACATTGACTTTTGGATTAATACATGATTTGGGGATTTATGTGAACTCATTCAAATACATTCTGGATTGCATCTTTGTGACACATCAGTACATTCAAGGCTATTGGAATTTATTCGGAACATTCTATTATCTTTGACTTGTGATTAGGACATTTAGTATTATTTGGAATTTAACTCACAAATTGTAAGTGCCTTTTGAATTTTCACTTTAATTGTCTGGAATTAAATTGCTTGTTGATTTGTTGGTTTCACTTTTTTTTCTGTTACAAATGATCAAGACTACGAGTCGTATGAATATTCAATGCATATTTGCTTGCTAAGTTTTCATTCTGTTTAAATTACACTCGTCTTTGTTATACATTGTTGTTGAGTACTTTGATTTTATAAACGGTGAAACCTTCGCACCGTACTATGTGTGACCCAATAAAAAAAAAAATGACAGAAAGCATCCTGGCAAGAAAGCCTTTCAAGTTTGTGCAAACTATACCAATCCGGTTACAGAAAAAGAAAACGAAAAGAAGAAGAAAACAACGTTTTCTCAAAAAGTAATGAAGAGAATTTGAAAATATTTAACAGAAGCATCCTAACATGAATACATTTCAAGTTTTATAATTTTCTGCAGATGATGCTGATCCACCATCCACCGTTATTTACAATGGAAAAACCGTTTTGACGACTTCTCAAAAACCGGTCAAAAAAGGTTGACCAAATTTGAAAAAGAGGATCCTTACACAAAGCCTTTCGAGTTCTCACAACTAGTGTCATAGTGAAAAGATAAAGAACAACTTGTAATGTAATAATACACTAATTATGTGCATTAGTTATAAGTTCAGATGTACCAAGTCTATCTAACTTATATTAGGCACTAACTTCGACACATCCAACCCAAACATCATCATAGGTTATGTATGAGCTAGTCAGAATAAATTTCTACAAATCATTAATTTATTTGTAAAGACGAATTTGTTCAGTTTTGGTATATTTTCAAATATTTCAATTTTTAAAAAATATAACAATGTTACAACGTTTGTCCGAAATCTCAACCCATGTTGTTGCTTTGGAAGTTAGCTGCTGCATAAAAATGAATATGGTACTTTTAATCTGTCAATAAATGGATCTGAAGAAAGGATATCACTTGTGTCCACCTAAGGTGAAATATGAGAAGTTTTGAGATCCACGGGTCATTTCCAGAAATACAAGACTGTATAGATATTAACACTTTGGAATGAAAAAGGGTGTCATAAACTCATTTGTATGTTAATTTCGAATTGTCAGAATATATTTATACTATGTAGAATAGTGAAGCTTTTAAACTGATGCCTTTAGATTCAAATATTTACTACATTCCTCACAATTGATCAGATGAGGAGTAACAATGTATGCCTTATTATAGTCCTATGTGTCATCTTTAATCGACAAATCAACACTCTTCTCTACAAATTGGTAAAGAAGT
Organism: Margaritifera margaritifera; assembly: GCA_029931535.1. Lineage (NCBI taxonomy): Eukaryota > Metazoa > Mollusca > Bivalvia > Unionida > Margaritiferidae > Margaritifera > Margaritifera margaritifera. The sequence goes on along the minus strand of JAQPZY010000414.1, from coordinate 129,971 downwards.
GTCTGGGTTCATAATAATTGTCAAGACAGACTGGCTACCCAGGTAATTTGCTGAATTATCTCTGTCTCTCCTTTTTTCTTTAAAAAAGTTTCGAATTCAAGAGGTTACCGACGATGATTCGGGATGTTTTTTTTGCCCCGAATCAAAAATAATAAAAAATGAAAAAATGAATACTTTTTACTTTTTAACCGTTTACTTTTAATTACTACAAAATTGACTAGAGTTAAAGAGCATGCAAATAATGCCGATCAAATTTTCTTTTCGTTAAGCCGATAGGTGAGGCAAGTGCCTCTTTATGGGGATAAAAGTATTAGTTTACAGTTGATTACATGTTAACGAATAACATACATGTACATTGTTCCACGAAAAAAGAGCTTTTCTTGAAAGATTAAAATTTAACTTCTCCGTTTACCCCACATTGTTTTCGTAGAACGTTGCCTTCCTTTGAATGTCCATATACTATTTGTAAACTGTGTCTCTACAAGCAACTGAAGTTAACATACCAATAGCAAGTACCTGCTTAAAATTGATTATTTCCTAGTAAAGCAAATTCCAGAAAGAGATCTGTAAAATTTGCAGATTTCTTTTATAAACTTCATGTCACAGAATCCATAGATGATTGGATTGGCAACGTTGCTAATATAGAACGTCCATCGAAAAGTCTGGTAAGCCACCTTGCCTGAAGATTACATATTTGCTAGAAAGGTTGTATCAAGTGCAGCTATAATGCGAATAACCAAAGGTGGAATGAAGCTGCAGGCTAGTACAAGTGTGATGACGAATACAATTCGAGTAATACGGATTGTTTTATACTGTTTTTCATTCCATCTTGTATCGGCATCTAACTCTACTGGACTTAACTCTTTCTTGCCGCGATCCAAATAGTCTTCCCTTTTGTTTCCTTTGGCGGGTACACTAGAAAACACGGTAGTTTGCGTTCTAACTGTGCTGTTCTGCGATGACTGTAGCTGGTTTGTTCCAAAAGTTATTTTCTTCATATGAAATATTTGCTTTCCGATCAGAGAGTAGATAATGGTTAGAACCATTAATGATGCGAAGAGAACAAAAACAATGAAAATACCGAAGTATTCAGGGTACTTTGTGTTCGCAAAATCGTCGCTCACAGAACATATAGTAACATTGGTGTAACCGACTCCACTTTGGTAGCTCCTTTTTCCATATATGACAGCGACAGGCCATGAAATTAAACAAGCCGCAAGAAAGTCTGGAATGCAGAAATATTTGAATACTTTTTACATTTAACGGTTTACTTTTAATAACTACAAAAGGACTAGAGTTAATATCTTTCAAAGTGCAAGCAAATAATGCCGATCAAATTTTCTATTCGTTTGGCCGATAAGTGAGGGAATTGCCTCTTTTTAGAAGATAAAAGTATTAGTTTACAGTTGATTACATGTTAACAAATAACATACATGTACATTATTCCACGAAAAACAGCTTTTCTTGGAAGATTTAAATTTAACTTCTCCGTTTTCCCGCTCGTTGTTTTCGTAGAATGTTGCCTTCCTTTTGATGTCCATGTACTATTTGCAATCTGTGCGTCTTTACAAACACCTGAAGTTAACAAACCAATATCAAGTACCCTGCTCAAAATTGATTATTTCCTAGCAAAGCAAATTCCAGATAGAGATCTGTAAAATTTGCAGATTTCTTGTATAAACTTCATGTCACAGAATCCATAGATGATTGGATTGGCAACGTTGCTAATATAGAACGTCCATCGAAAAGTCTGGTAAGCCACCTTGCCTGAAGAGGACATGTTTGCTAGAAAGGTTGTATCAGGTGCAGCTATAATGCGAAGAACCAAAAATGGAATGAAGCTGCAGGCTAAAACAACTGTAATGACGAATAAAACTCGAGTAATACGGATTGTTTTATACCGTTTTTTATTCCATCTTTTATCGGCATCTAACTCTACTGGACTGAATTCTTTCTTGTCGCGATCCAAATAGTCTTCCCTTTTGTTTCCTTCGGAGGGTACACTAGAAAACACGGTAGTTTGCGTTCTAACTGTGCTGTTCTGCGATGACTGTAGCTGGTTTGTTCCAAAAGTTATTTTCTTCATATGAAATATTTGCTTTCCGATCAGAGAGTAGATAATGGTTAAAACCATTAATGATGCGAAGAGAACAAAAACAATGAAAATACCGAAGTATTCAGGGTATTTTGTGTTCGCAAAATCGTCGCTCACAGAACATATAGTAACATTGATGTAACCGACTCCACTTTCGTAGCTCCTTTTTCCATATATGACAGCGGCAGGTGATGAAATTAAACAAGCCGCTAGTAAGTCTAAAATGCAGAAATATTTGGACATTCTTTCTGTAATTTGTGTGCCATGTGGTACACAAATTTTACGATACCTCTCTACTGCAATAGTTATAAGAATGAATACAGACCCTACACATGGGACATACGACAAAAAACGAAACACTTTGCAGACTTCGTCGTTTGTGAATGAGATGGGATATCTCAAAATAACGATAATGAAAGGCATTGATATATAACATGTTGCCAGGTCAACCATTGCCAGACAAACGATAAAGGTTCTGTAAGTTGATGGTTTGTATTTTCGCAAGTACACAAAGAGAGCAGTGATGTTTCCAGGAATTCCCACAATCATTAAAAAACTGATGATCACAATGCCAGGCATGTTCTCTAGGGCCATTTTGTTATTTATGTTGTGAATAACATAATTCGGATCATTATGTTGAACGTAGCTCGCGTTTTCATCCATAAATTCTCTTTTGCACCAGACGATATATTTCTGTCCAAACGAATATCGCTGATGCATCCAAATCACATATTGTTTTCTAATATAATATCTTTTCGAAACTGAAACAGGATAAAACTTTGTGAGTAATACAATGGCATTATTACTCATCCCGACATATGATAAATGTATAATTCTCCATTTAATTGACACATGATTTGATATAGTTTTATCACATCTTTACCCACGCATGTGTGCAATATTTGCGTGAATAAAATGTCGCTCAAAAGCTATGTATAATTGAATGACTTATAAATAATTTGACTAGCTTTGAACACTTTCAAGCATCAAATCCTCGTCAAAAAATACCTCCACCGCACCCCACCCCCCCACCCCCCAAAAAAGAAAGGAAAACAACAACAACTACAAAAAAAATAACAACGTAGATCAAAGCGTAAAATTATACAAAGTCGTTAATGTTATCATTGTTGGTGGAATGGCAAAAGTAGGTTGGAATACGGCGCGGGGGAAAAAATAACAAAGTTACCCAACATTTCGACCGAAAATAAGGTCTTGTTTAGGAGACAATAACGAACCCAAAGATAATCACACGCACAAAGAGTGACACACGTAAAATAATACATGTTTACATTTTTGCACAGAGAATCAAAACTATGATGAATAATGAAAGGTCAAAACAGTAAAGAAAAAGAAGACAGTAACAGAAGAATTAACAATATGTCTATAAAGGGACCTAGCGCTGTACTATTTGGCGTGATCTAAATATCTACGTCATTACGAAGAAATCGGTCTACACGGGGCTCCATTTATTACGGAGCATAATTGTTACGCTTTTAGTATGCATATTCCAGATATAATTTTCACTACGAGTAACATAGATACGATTTTATTTACATTACAAAGGAAGGTGATAGAAAGTTGTAATAATAATAATAATAATAATAATAATAATAATAATAATAATAATAATAATAATAATAATAATGATGATGACAATAATAAGATAATAATAAACAATTCAGACAAATCATACAATTTCAGAGGAACGTCAAACAATGTTATCGAGAACTTGGCAAGAAGAACAATGAGGTAAGAAAGATACCCATTTCAGAAGAGATTGACACGTTTTGGAGAACAATTTTTGAGAACGCAAAGCAACATGATGAAAAGATTACATGAATTGGGGAAGAAAGCAAAATGAATACTAACCTGAAACAACAGGAATGACCTGAGATCACAACTGAGTAAACGACAGCAAAGATTATCACTACAAGTAACTAGGACTCACCTGAAATTGACATAATCACAAACTTTTGGCTTAAATAAATCCATGATCAAATCTGTAGAAAGATCAATGTTCTAATTTACCATCCAGAAAGAACACAAGAATGGCTTCCGACTGGAATCACTTACCTCCTGCCAAATAATGAAAAGACAGAACAAACAAAGAATTACTGATCCATCACCTGCCTCCCAACAACCTCCAGACTCATAACTGCAATACTTGCTGACAGAACGTACACATACCTTGCACAAAATAAGCTTTCACCTCCAAAACAAAAAGGATACCGCAGAGGATCATACGGTTGAGGTTCATACAGCTGTTGGAGGATGTGAGATAAAAAAAGAAAAGCTCAGCATGGATAGAATATCGGAATGCGTTTCACAGTCTTCCACACTCCTGGATCCTCGAAAGTCTAAAAATATATAAGCTAGCACCAACAATGAGAAATTTCATGAAGAGAACAATGGAAATGTGGAAAACCGAACTTATTCTTAATTTTACTAAAGGGACGTTCAATAGTGACTATATTAGGATCAAAAGTGGAATATTCCAGGGACACTCATTCTCAGCACTTCTATTTTACTTTGCCATTAGCCCATTAAGCACCCAACTGAATGAAACAGGATATGGTTATACAGTGTACAAGAAGACCATTGCCCACCTCATTTATATAGATGACTTGAAATGTTTTGCACAAATTGATGACCAGCTTGAAACTCTTCTCCACAATGTGTAAAAGTCACCAAGGATATCAGAATGGAATTTGGAATTGAAAAATGTGCAAAGTCTACATTCAAACGATAAATACTAACAGAATCACACAACATAAAACTTGATACAGACATAATTATCAAAGACCTTGACCATGAAGAACTATACAAGTATTTAGGAATAAACGAAGGAAATGGACTCCACCATTAATCCATGAAAGAAACCATTAAGAAAGGGGTACTACAGGCGGGCAAGACTTGATCTAGGAAGTGAGAATAATGCTGCAAATTAGATCACAGCTATCAATACACTCGATGTCTCTGTAGTGATATATAGTTTCAACGTCAAAAACTGAACATAGTCAGAACTACAAAAATTGGACTGAAAAACAAGAAAACTCTTAACGATGTACAGCGTGCACAATCTCAAAGATGACGTACATAGACTGTATATCACAAGGCGTGAAGGAGGAAGGGGTCTGCTACAAATTGAAAACAGTTAAAAAGCAACAAAAGTTGCTCTTCACCTGTACCTTCAGAAAAATAAATGATGAACTTCTCCAAGTCGCATTCAAATATGAACAGAACAAAAAGAACAGAAGTTTTCAGTCACAAAAGAAGCCAAAAGATTCCGAATCAATCTCAATGTAACGTTAGACGAAGGACACGACTTATCTTTGACAGAAAAAGCAAAAAAATAAAATAAAATGCAAATGAAGAGTGAAAGAAACATTACAGGAACAGCTGGCGAACAAATGGGAAGAAAAACTGACACACGATGTTTTCCCCTTTGAAAATGAAAATAGCAGATACAGACAAAGACTAAACAAACCAATGGCTAAACACAAGTGAGCTAAAAGCTGAAACAGAAGGCTTTATACTAGCAGCCCAAGATCAAAGCTTTAACCCTGGCTCTTTTTGAAACAGAATGCTCAAGGATGGTATCATTCAACAGTACCGACTGTGCAACCAACTCGAAGAAACCATTGAACATATAAACTCAGGTTTCCCCATACTCGCAAGAAAGGAATACAAAGAAAGGCACATTAAGAAGCAGCCTGCATTCATTGGAAGATTTGCAGTCACTTCTATCTACCTGTACCACCAAAATGGTACCAGCATAAACCAGAAACCGTAACCGAAAATGAAAAAGCAACCATACTCTGGGACATACCAATCCACACAGACTGCGAAATCAAAGCAAACAGACCTGACCTAGTAGTAAAAGACCAAACTGAAAGAAATTGCTATATTATTGACATATCAGTAACTGCAGACAGAAATGTGTCAATAAATAAAATGGAGCGGATATCAAAATGCAAAGATCTTGAAATAGAAATCAAGAGAATGTGGAACATCAAAGAAACAGTAAACATCCCAGTAATCATCGGTGATCTCGGACTGATAAAGAAAGGGATGGAGAAAAACATTGAAAAGATCCCTAGAAAAGTCAATATTGAGGAAATCCAAAAGACAGTGATGCTTGGCACAGAAAATATATTAAAGAAATCTCTCTCCATCTATCAATTTGCTATCCCTAGTTTCACAGTGTGAACTCAGATCAAATTAACAATAGCTCAATAATAATAATAATAATAATAATAATAATAAGAAGAAGAAGAAGAAGAAGAGGGAAGAAGAAATTATTATTTTTTTATTAACTACATGGACTGAGTGTCCGACAGAGTTGCAATGGTTGTCGAGTTCTGTGTTGACCTTGCTTCTGATAACCTTTTGTGATTGTTTATTCTTTTTCTAAAGTTAATCGTTTCGCCAACATATTGTATGGCATAAATCTTGCACGTCCGGATGCAAAGGTTGTTTGACATTGTACGTAACTTTCGTTGATGAACTATTGAAAGTATAAATCTCGGGCATTTGCTTACAGATTAGACAACGTATTTCTTTACATCTGTATGTTCCTGCTTCCACACTATACGCTGAGTTAAATTGGGCACGCACAAGGTGGTCATCTAAGGTTTTGGTCGTCTGTAAGCGACCAAAAATGGTTATATGATGGCACCCTTTTGGCGTGCTGAGGAGTCAATAATTATCCAGTGTCTCCAAGAAAGTTCTCGTCATGAAATCGATTTTATTTAAAAACTGAAGCAATTTAATATATCATATTCATATACAGACATAAACAAGCACTTGCATACACATTTATGTTCATACTGAGTGTGTTAAAGATGGCTTAACTTGTATTCATACGAAGAACTTGACCAAATGTGGAATCAGGTGCTCGAAATGGAAATGAATATACCTGCATATTGTTCTGGGTATATCAAAATCTATGTATTATGTCAGCATTCGTATTTATTGTGTGCAACTCTTCTAGCTAATTCTGCTTAGACCAAGAACACCAAAAGATCAATATTTGGTAGCTATAGCAGGAAAAAAATGGGGGGGGGGGAATGAAGTATCATTACAAAGTTTGCAACTTGAAGTGAAGAACCTCCGTAAGCTATGTTTTTACAGCGAGTTTGTTACTCCCATTTGCAGTCAAGGGTTCGTTTATGTCTATACAGATAGGGGAAGCAGACTGGTTGGTGTTAATTTACTTAAAGTTTAATGTTTAAAACAACATATACCGTATCAGGACCCAAAATGTCAAAGCTACATTGCATTGAATTTGACAGTTTTTGAGAGATTTTGGTTTGATTGGTTTGGTTTGGTGCTTTACGGCAGAGCAACACAAGTAGGTTATTTAAAGCCAAGGCAATTTGACTAAAGCGCTTTGCCAAAAGACACACCACGATAGCTGACCCAAGCTGGTCCGATGGTAGGATTTGCACCCTTTTGGTCGTGAGTCCAGAACGCCAACCACTGAGCTACCGTGTCTTCTTTGTGTGTAAAACAACATATACCGTATTAGGACCCAAAATGTTGTACCCATTTTGCAATGTGCTAAACATATTTTTGGATCACATCATGAAATAGTTAATTTAACATGAACGTGTTTTGTCTTCTTTATCAACGCATGGAGAAGAAAAAATCAGATACAGCTTGAGAGGAATTATTTAATTAAAATATACATTGGAAACATAAAAGTGCTCATTGACTTTTGGATTAATACATGATTTGGGGATTTATGTGAATTGATTCAAATACATTCTGGATTACATCTTTGTGATACATCAGGACATTCAAGACTATTGGAATTCATTCTGAACATTCTATTATTTTGGAATTGTGATTAAGACATTTAGGATTATTTGGAATTTAACTCACAAATTGTTAGTGTCTTTTTGAATTTTCAGTTTAATTGTCTGGAAATAAATTGCTTGTTGATTTTACTTACATTGTTTGTTTCAATTTCTTTCTGTTAGATAGTTTTAAGACCTAGAGTAGTATCATAAATTGGGGGCTAGTCCGGGATGTGAATTTCTTTACATTACAATTTAAATTGACTTTGTTTTGGAATTTGTATAGTCCATGGTAAAGATTTTGATTTCATTCATTTGAAAATTCTCTAATGAAACCAGCAATAATTCACAGTGTCATCTAAGGTTGCAAACTTTGGACAAGTTGCTTGAGCTTACTAGACATTATGATCTTTTTGAAGAGAAAGCGTCTTTGAAAAAGCAAGAGAAAAATAATATTTAAATTCTATATTTTTTGTTGAAGAAATTTTTGAACGATATTGCTTTGGGTTTATTGATAAGTCTATATCTGGTTTCGATTGGAAGTCAATGGAATTACAGCTAAAGAGCCAGATGGTATTAAAACTAAGAAAGCTTCAGCGTCAGAAGCAGGAAGGGAAATGCAGAGAGAGAGAGAGAGAGAGAGAGAGAGAGAGAGGCGGGAACTGCAGATGCAGCGGGGGAGAGGGATAGAGGAAATGGAAATGCTGATGCTGCGAGAGAGAGAGAGAGAAGAGAGAGAGAGAGAGAGAGAGAGAGAGAGAGGATAGAGAGATAGAGACAGATGCGAAGATTAGTACCCCCTTTTCAGGAAAGACAAGGAGATAAATACCTTCTTCACTTTGAGAAAATAGCTGAAAAGTTGAAAGTCTACATTTCACTGTCGGTACAACAAAGTACTGATCTTGAAGTGTTACGAGTTAGTACCTAAGGTATATCGACAAGGGTTTAGGAATAGTAAAAAAGAAACTGGACAAACTCACGTCGAATTTGCAAGGGAAAAAGAACAACTATTTGATAGGTGGTGCTAAGCCAAGAAGATTGATCAAGATTGCGATAACCTCAAACACCTCTCATTAATTGAAGAGTTCAAGAGGTGCATCCATGGTGATGTTACGACCATAATTCACGAGCAGAAAGTGCAAACTTCGGAATATGCTGCTCGCACGGCTGATGATTATTCCTTGACTCACAAAATTTCATTTGTTAATGTCTCCCTCTCAGCAGTCGTCTATGAAAAAATCATCTCAGACTGATCAGAAATCCTTGTCTCTCCCTACGTGCGCTTATTGTAACAAGAAAGGGCACGTCATTTATGATTGCTTCAGGTTGAAAAATAAGCAACAGAATCAAGGCAGAGCATTCCAAATGCTCTTATTTTAAAGAGGTCAAGGTCACGGTCTTGAATTGAAAGCGATGCAATTGTTGGGTGAAACAAACCCCAGTCTGATTCTATTTTGGAGACTTATGAACCATTCATGTCAGAAGGTTCTATATCACTTATTGGTGATTCTGCCAAAAATATCCCTATTAAAATTTTAAGGGGCACAGGAGCTTCTCAGAGTCTTTTGTTATCAGGTACTTTGCCTTTGTCTGAGAAATCTTCTGCTAGTGAAAATGTACTTATTCATGGAGTAGAGTGCGGCTTTGTAAATGTTCCTCTCCACTGTGTCAATTTAGTATCAGACTTAGTGTCCGGACCTGTGACTGTTGGGGCAGTGACTTCTTTACCTTTAGAAGGTATCCATTTGTTACTAGGCAATGACATAGCTAGAGATAAGGTTGTGGTTAATCCACTTGTAACTGACAAGATTCAAATCCCTGATTTTTATATTGCTTGTGCAGTTACCAGAGCTATGGCGAAAAGAGCGCTTGAGAATGATGTTGAAATTATTCCTTTCGCTAACACATTTATTGGTCAGTCTTTTGATGAGGTCAAGTTCTCTTCTGATATTGATCAATCAAAAGGTATTGATCACAGTGATCCTATTTTCACAACCCATTCTCTTTATTCCAATCAGGGTGACAAAAGACAATCTCTTGTCGTTGAACAGGAGCAAGATCCCGAGATATCTTGTTTGTTTCAGAGGGCTATTAGTGAAACTGAATCCACACAAGTCCCAGTGTGTTACTTTGTGAAAAATGGGGTCCTTATGAGAAAATGGAGACAACGTGAAGTACCCGCTGGTGACGAGTGGTCAGTGAGCTATCAAATTGTCGTTACGAGGTCAAATCGACAGAAAATTCTTAGTCTAGCCCATGAAACTTCCTTGGCTGGTCATTTAGGAGTCATTAACACTGATCACAAGATCTTGGATCATTTTTATTGGCCGAAACTTAAAAGTGATGTTTCGAAATACTGCAGATCTTATCACACTTGTCAAATGGTAGGAAAACCCAATCAGAAGATACCTAAGTCTCATCTGCAATCTATTCCTGCATTTGACGAACCATTTAGCAGAATAATGGTAGACTGTGTCGGTTTCTTACCTAAGACCAAGTTAGGCAACCAATACTTGTTGACCATAATGTGTGCGTCTTCAAGATTTCCAGAGACAATTCCTCTGAGAAATATTCAAACCCAAACCATTGTAAAAGCTTTGGTAAAGTTTTTTTTTTTACACTTTTCGGCATTCCCAAATTTGAATTAGGCATCCAACAGCTTAAATCTTCTGCCTATCACCCTGGAAGTCAAGGGACTTTGGAAAGATTTCATCACACTTTGAAGAATATGATTCGGTCATATTGCTTTGACACAGGAAATGATTGGGATGAGGGTATTCATTTGCTGTTGTTTGCTGTTAGGAAATCAGTTCAAGAATCATAGGGTATCAATCCTTTTGAACAGGTTTTTGGACATACTGTCTGTGGACCATTGAAGTTATTAGAAAAGAAACTTCTTTCAAATGAGGATCCAAATATTAATCTTCTTGACTGTGTCTCTGATTTAAAATATAAGTTGTCAAAGGCTTGTGTGGTAGCAAGAACTAATGTCCACACTTCTCAGTCAAAAATGAAATTAAGGTATGACAGAAATACACAGGAAAGGAGTTTTAAGACTGGTAATAAAGTTTTGACTCTCTCGTCCATACCTCAAAATCCCCATCGGGCTAAATTTTATGGTCCTTATACTGTTGAAAAGAAAGTAAAAATATTATATCATTAACGCCCCTGGGAAGCGGAAACAGAAACAACTTTGTCATATACATATGTTAGAGGAATAGTTCGACAGAGATAGCCCAGTTAATTATTCAATCAATTTAATTGTACCTGTCCCACACAGTGAGGATGTCAACGATGGAATACAATCTGAATGTAATGATTCTGGTTTATCCAAGCTTCGGAATTCAGAAATATTAAACGATCTGGACCACAAATTGTCACATCTACAAACGAAAGGAAATGAGTGAACTAAAACAGCTATTAGATTAGTATGAGCACTTGTTTAATGATGTTCCTGCACGAGCAAATAAAATCTATCATGACGCTGACATTGTACATTCTACATCTGCGAAACAGCATCCTTACAGGGTGAATCCTCTCAAACAGGAATATTTGAAAAAAGAAACTCAATATTTACTGTAGAATGATTTTATAGAACGAAGTGAAAGTAACTGGAGTTCACCATGTATTCTTGTGCCTAAGCCAGATAATACATTCCGCATGTGAACTGACTATAGAAAAGTCAACAGTGTCACCAAAACGGATTTATTTCCAATGCCAACTACTGGATGATTGCATTGATAAAATTGGAAATGCAAAATATGTCACCAAATTTGACCTTTTAAAAGGATTCTGGCAAATTCGACTCACGGAAAGAGCAAAAGAAATGTCAGCATTTGTAACTCTAGATGGGCTTTATCAATATAAAGTGATGCCTTTTGGTATGAAAAATTATCCGGCAACATTCCAGCGTCTTATGAGCATAACATCTGCTCTAGATAACTGTAACACGTACATCGATGACGTCATCATCTATAGCGACATTTGGGATGATTACTTGGAAACAATTCGGAAATTCTTCGATCGACTCAGTGCTGCAAATCTGAGATTAATTTGAGCAAAAGAGAGTTTTGCCATGCTTGTGTCACATTTTGGGACATACTGTGGGACAAGGTCAAGTAAAACCTGTAGAAGCTATGGTCAAGGCTATCTCTGAATTCCCTGTGCCTGTTTGTAAAAAGCAACTGATGCGATTTTGAGGTATGGCTGGATTATATCGGAAATTTTGTTCTAATTTGTCCATAATTGCCGAACCTTTGACAAATTTCTTGAGTAAGAAATCCAAGTTCCATTGGTCTGACCCGTGTCAGGAATCTTTTATTAAATTAAAGGCCATGCTTAAGAATGCAAAAGTTCTTTTAGTGCCAAATTTCAGCTAATTATTTTAAATGTCCGTTGATGGAAGTGATGAAGGGGTTGTTGGAGTATTGATTCAAGTAAACAAAAAGTTGTGTGGATCATCGTGTGTGCTATTGCTCTAAAAACTAAACAAGCACCAGAAATTATTCCACAATTGAGAAGGAATTTCTGGCTTTGATATTGGCTTTACATCATTTTGAAGTGTATGTTACCTCCGCTCTTTCTCCGGTTATTGCATTCAGCGACCACAATTCTCTTACTTGCATTAAAAAAAATGAAAGATAAAAATCGGAGATTGTTGAGATGGAGTTTAATGCTGAGAAGAATACAACATTGACATTAGACCTATCAGGGGAAAAGATAATGTTATTGCAGATGCACTATCCCGTGCATAGAAGTACCATATTGCCTTATTTTATGTATATTTTGTGTAATTCAGCTGGGTGTCATTCATATGACATTTTCGGATGTAATTTTGATTATTATAGTAAAAGATGCATATTTAGAAATAGCTTTACTGCATTAATCTTTCTATTTCTTTATGATGGGAGGAGTTATGAATCATGTTTACGTACTTAACATTTGTCTATTATTGTAAGTTGTGTGGTTATTTGAAAATACATACTTAACCTTTTGTCCAGTTATTTATATAGAATTTTCATAGGAATTTCGCATTTGTTTTTAGAAATACTCATATTCTGATGTGACATAGGTCATGTAGACATGTGTATTTATATACAGATTTTGGTAAACAAATTCATTCCTATTCTGGAATTTCAGTTCTAAAATATCAGTCTGTAAGGAATCTATTTTAGTTGTGTTGTTGAAATCAGATATAATTTGAGAGGAATTATTCATTTACAATATTCATTAGAAATATAAAACTGCTTATTGAGTTTTGGATTAATACATGATTTGGGGATTTGTGTGAACTCATTCAAATACATTCTGGATTACATCCTTGTGATACATCAGGACATTCAAGGTTATTGGAAATCATTCTGAACATTCTATTATTTTGGACTTGTGATTAGGACATTTAGGATTATTTGGAATTTAACTCACAAATTGTAAGTGTCTTTTTAATTCACTTCAATTGTCTGTAAATAAACTGCTGGTTGATTTTACTTGGATTGTTGGTTTCACTTTCTTTCTGTTGCATATTTTTAAGACCTAGAATCGTAACTTTATTCAGTGCATATTTGCTTCCTATGTTTCATTCTCTGTAAATTACACTCGTCTTTGTTGTACATTGTTGTTGAGTACTTTGATTTTGTAAACGGTGAAATCTTGGTACAGTGCTATGTCTGACCAATAAAATAAATTTGACAGAGAGCATTCTAGCAAGACAATCTTTCAAGATTTTGCAAAATATGCCAATGCGGTTGCCGTTACACAAAAAGAAAATGACAAGAAGAAGAAAAAAAACTACTTTTTCTCAAAAAGTAATGAATAGAATTTTGAAAGATTTAAAAGAAGCATCCTGACATGAACACCTTTTCAAGTTTTATAATTTTCTGCAGATGATGCTGATCCACCATCCACCGTTATCTACAATGGAAAAACCGTTTTGACGACTTCTCAAAAACCGGTCAAAAAAGTTGACAAAATTTGACAAAATAGCCTAACACAAAGCCTTTCGAGTTGGCACAACTCAAAAAGTAATAAATAGAATTTGAAAAGATTTAACAGAAGCATCCTAACATGAATACATTTCAAGTTTTATAATTTTCTGCAGATGATGCTGATCCCCCATCCACCGTTATCTACAATGGAAAAACCGTTTTGACGACTTCTCAAAACCGGTCAGAAAAGGTTGACCAAATTTGAAAAAGAGGATCCTTACACAAAGCCTTTCGAGTTCGCACAACTAGTGTCATAGTGAAAATATAACGAACAACTTGTAATATATTAATACACTAATTATGTGCATTAGTTATAAGTTCAGATGCAACAGTCTATTTAACTTATATTAGGCACTAACTTCGACACATCCAACCCAAACATCGGCATAGGTTATGCTTAAGTTAGTCAGAATACATTTCTACAAATCATTAATTTATTTGTAAAGACGAATTTGTTCAGTTTTGGTATATTTTCAAATATTTCAATTTTTAAAAATATAACAATGTCACAACTGTTGGCCGCAATCTCAACCCATTTTGTTGCTTTGGAAGTTAGCTGCTGCATACAAATGAATATAGTACTTTTAATCTGTCAATAAATGGATCTGAAGAAAGGATATCACTTGTGTCCACCTAAGGTGAAATATGAGAAGTTTTGAGATCCATGGGTCATTTCCAGAAATACAAGACTGTATAGATATTAACACTTTGGAATGAAAAAGGGTGTCATAAACTCATTTGTATGTTAATTTCGAATTGTCAGAATATATTTATACAATTTAAAAAGGTGAAATTTATAAACTGATGCCTTTAGATTCAAATATTTAGTACATTCCTCACAATTGATCAGACGAGGAGCAACAAATGTATGCCTTATTATAGCCCTATGTGTCATCTTCAATGCACAAATCAACACTCTTCTCTACAAATTGGTAAAGAAATGTCTTGGTTCCTAATAATTGTCAAGACAGACTGGCTACCCAGGTAATTTGCTGAATTATCTCTGTCTCTGATTCTCCTTGTTTCTTTCAAAAAGTTTCGAATTCAAGAGATTACTGAGGATGATTCAGGGTGTCAAATCAAAAATATTAAAAAATAAAAAAAGGAATACTTTTTACTTTTTAACCGTTTACTTTTAATAACTACAAAAGGACTAGAGTTAATATCTTTCAAAGTGCAAGCAAATAATGCCGATCAAATTTTCTATTCGTTAGGCCAATAAGTGAGGCAAGTGCCTCTTTTTGGAAGATAAAAGTATTACTTTACAGTTGATTACATGCTAACAAATAACATATATGTACATTGTTCCACGAAAAACAGCTTTTCTTGAAAGATTTAAATTTAACATCTCCGTTTTCCCGCTCATTGTTTTCGTAGAATGTTGCCTTCCTTTGGATGTCCATGTACTATTTGTAATCTGTGCGTCTTGACAAACACCTGAAGTTAACAAACCAATATCAAGTACCCTGCTTAAAACTGATTATTGCCTAGTAAAGCAAATTCCAGAAAAAGATCTATAAAATCTGCAGATTTCTTCCATAAACTTCATGTCACAGAATCCATAGATGATTGGATTGGCAACGTTGCTAATATAGAAGGTCCATCTAAATGTCTGGTAAGCCACCTTGCCGGAAAAGGATAGGTTTGGTAGAAAGGTTGTATCAAGTGCAGCTATAATGTTAATACCGAAAAATGGGATGAAGCTGCAGGCTAATACAACTGTGATGACGAATAAAACTCGAGTAATACGGATTGTTTTATACTGATTTTTATTCCATCTTTTATCGGCATCTAACTCTACTGGACTTAACTCTTTCTTGCCGCGATCCAAATAGTCTTCCCTTTTGTTTCCTTTGGAGGGTACACTAGAAAACACGGTAGTTTGCGTGCTAACTGTGCTGTTCTGCGATGACTGTAGCTGGTTTGTTCCAAAAGTTATTTTCTTCATACGAAATATTTGCTTTCCGATCAGAGAGTAGATAATGGTTAGAACCATTAATGATGCGAAGAGAACAAAAACAGTGACAATACCGAAGTATTCAGGGTATTTTGTGTTCGCAAAATTTTTACTCACAGAACATATAGTAACATTGATGTAACCGACTCCACTTTCGTAGCTCCTTTCTCCACATATGACAGCGACAGGCCATGAAAATAAACAAGCCGCTAGTAAGTCTAGAATGCAGAAATATTTAGACATTCTTTCTGTAATTTGTGTGCCATGTGGTACACAAAATTTACGATACCTCTCTACTGCAATAGTTATCAGAATGAATACAGACCCTACACATGGGACATACGACAAAAAACGAAACACTTTGCAGACTTCGTCGTTTGTGAATGAGATGGGATATCTCAAAATAACGATAATGAAAGGCATTGATATACAACATGTTTCCAGGTCAACCATTGCCAGACAAACGATAAATGTTCTGTAAGTTGATGGTTTGTATTTTCGCAAGTACACAAAGAGAGCAGTGATGTTTCCAGGAATTCCCACAATCATCAAAAAACTGATGAGCACAATGCCAGGCATATTCTCTAGGGCTAATTTGTTATTTATATTGTGAATAAGAAAATTCGAATCATTATGTTGAACGTAGCTCGCGTTTTCATCCATAACTTCTCTTTTGCACCAGACGATATATTTCTGTCCAATCTAATATCTCTGATGCATCCAAATCACATATCGTTTTCTAATATAATATCTCTTCGAAACTGAAACAGGATAAAACTTTGTGAGTAATACAATGGCATTATTACTCATCCCGACATATGATAAATGTATAATTCTCCATTTAATTGACACATGATTTGATATAGTTTTATCACATCTTTACCCACGCATGTGTGCAATATTTGCGTGAATAAAATGTCGCTCAAAAGCTATGTATAATTGAATGACTTATAAATAATTTGACTAGCTTTGAACACTTTCAAGCATCAAATCCTCGTCAAAAAATACCTCCACCGCACCCCACCCCACCCCCCCAAAAAAGAAAGGAAAACAACAACAACAACAAAAAAAATAACAACGTAGATCAAAGCGTAAAATTATACAAAGTCGTTAATGTTATCATTGTTGGTGGAATGGCAAAAGTAGGTTGGAATACGGCGCGGGGGAAATAATAACAAAGTTACCCAACATTTCGACCGAAAATAAGGTCTTGTTTAGGAGACAATAACGAACCCAAAGATAATCACACGCACAAAGAGTGACACGCGTAAAATAATACATCTTTACATTTTTGCACAGAGAATCAAAACTATGATGAATAATGAAAGGTCAAAACAGTAAAGAAAAAGAAGACAGTAACAGAAGAATTAACAATATGTCTATAAAGGGACCTAGCGCTGTACTATTTGGCGTGATCTAAATATCTACGTCATTACGAAGAAATCGGTCTACACGGGGCTCCATCTATAGCGGAGCATAATTTTTACGCTTTTAGTATGCACATCCCAGATATAATTTTCATGTTATCGCTGAACACTATCAGATACGGTTTGAACACTCAGCAGTTGAAAAGGAAGAAATAATCTTATCTTGAGTTCATGGTATTTATTTTTCGCCCAGTAAAACGTTAGTCCCTTCGAGGGACTCTTGTTTTGTGTTAAACCCAATAAAAAAAAAGTTTGCTGAATAATCATTATTGAATCAATTAATAATGTATAACATTGTTAAAATGCTATTGATTGGACCTAAAAGAAACATTTTTTTTGTTCCTGGTTTTCCAAATGGCCCTGGCTAAATGCCAAGTGATCTTATGCTACAATCTTTAACCTACTGTGCGTCGTCTCTCGTTTGTCCATAAACAAATGTTTGTGAACATTCAAGAGGCTTTATTTATGATCAGATTTCACTCGGACTTGGTATGTATGTTTATACCGTCAAGATCGCAGACTCGTACATATTGATGAGGAGATCTTGCATCTGATTGACTGAGCTTGTGAACACTCTAGGGGCCATATCTCTAATCCGATTTTTATCAAACTTGGTATGCAAGCTTGTATCATCAAGATATCTGACGATTTTGATTATGAGTGACATTCGCGCATATTAATGAGGTGGTCTTCTATGTGATTGGATATGTTTGAGAACACTCTTGAGAGCATATTTCTAAACATCCTAGCTGTCCCACTTTGAGCGCAGTGGCAGACTTTCTTCTCTTCCTTCTTGAGGAAAGAGAAAGTTTGGTCTCCACCGTTAAGGGCTATCGAGAAGCCCTGTCTACTGCGCTCCGGTTCTCTAAGGGTCCTTCTATCGGATCAAACCTTCATCTCTCCAATCTTATCAAGAAGTTTGAGCTGGCGAGACAGGCTAACTCGCTCACTTATGGAATCTCTCGTGCGTTTTGTGGACTTTGTAAAAAAAACAACAACCTTATGAACCGTTGAGTGCAGCTTCCTTTGGGAACTTTATCCTTAAAACTGTCTTCCTGTTCACCTTGGCGTCAGCGAGGAGAAGGAGTAACCTTGTAGAAAAAGGTAGTTTACACTTCAGTGGTAATTATGAGTTAGTTTCTCTCTTTTTGAGAACCCGGCTTCTTAGCAAACAATCAGCTTCCTTAGGTAGCTCCACTTCTTATTGAGATTCCCAATCTCAGTCGTATCTGTGCTGGTGATGATAGGCTTCTCTTTCCAGTTAGGGCCTTGCGGTTTTATTTAGCCGCTTTAAAAGGGAGGGGAAAATGTGGGAAGTGTCTCTTCCTACCTGTTAAGGGCTCCTCTGATATTTTGGCATCCACCATTTCCAGGTAAATTGTCCTTGCTATCAAGAGAGCTCATCAGTCCCACGCTGAGAGGGGCTTTTTCTTTATGAGAATTAAGCCTATAAACTTAGCGCTTTCGCTACTTCATTGTCCTATCTAAATTATTCTTTATTGTCGATCTTTGGCGCACCAGAACGAAGACATTTTCTTATTGGGCCACATAGTAACTGCGCAAAATGTGGCTCAGCCTTCTGCCAGATTACAGCAGGAACACTCCTAACGTAAAGATAAGTACATTAGATTTTATCAGTTTCTTGGAGCCATCAGCCTCCCTCCGAACTGGCACTTTCAGCTGGGCAATAAACAGATAATCTATTACTGCTATTAAAATATATTTTTTGTTTGTTTGTTTGTTTCTCTTTTTTTTTTTTTTTTTGGGGGGGGGGGCTAATTGTTTTAATAATGTAATATTCACCTATCGCTATTAGAAGATTCCCTACTCCCTCCCCGCCTTCATGTTCCAAGCGTATTATGGGTCCAAGTCAGAGAGAAAGAGTATCTCGCTTGGATTTATGACGTGTTTGTCAGTCTGGTTCTGGATTCTCTCTGTTCAAGATTTCTAGAACGTTCCATCTAATGGGAGGTTGGAATTATAAGCTTGGACAAAAGGATTTATGTCCCGGAACAGGTAAGCAAGACAATAGTGACAGATAAGTATTACATTATTAAAATTAGTTTACTTTCTCCCCCCCCCCCGCCATAAAAAACAACCTACATATTGTTTAAGGTTTGCAAAGGTGCTAGAACCTCTATAATAAAAACCGCAAAAGGAGCAGCTTTGTGCAGGATTAATTGCAAAGTCAATTAACTCTGCCATTTGCAAGGTATTATTTTAGAAAGTTTAAGCCAAAGATTCATCTGCTATTGAATGACACCAAAGTTAAGGTCCTTCTTTGTCTTTTTTCCCATTTCATTTCAAGAGGCTGCGGAGGGGCTATAGTAAAACGTTAGGCCTTTTGTTTTTGTTAAGGGGAATCATTCCTTCACACAATGACATATTCACCTATGATGCCTTTAATTTTCTAGTAGAACATACATTAATAAACAGAAATAAAAATCTAAATTGGCCATTACACAGATTTGTTTTCTTGAAACAACAATTTCTCCAGTTTTCATTTATTAATATTTGCTCAAAGTATTAGGATAAATTCAAAGACACCCTTATCACTATGAAAGTTGAATAAAATAGTAAAACACTCTCCTCTTGATCAAACAAAATTAATTCAACAAAGGTCCTTCCATTTACTGTTTTTCTGTTAAAACAGGTAGATTTTGTTCTGTTTTACCTTATTGAATTGAATGCATTCATTTTGTACTATTTTTATGAAATACATATGATAACAAAGTGATAATAAAATCAGGAGGAAGGCATATTCATATTTGCTCATTATGCAGTTGAGGTATCTTGATTGGTACATTGGTACTGCCGTACTTGCATCTGTCTGTCCCTAGATGCTTGTTAACATGATTGTTACAAATAAAATATATATCATAGAAAATTTAAATTTAGCTAATATATGAAAATGCATATATAGATGACTGAGTTAGATCTTCTGGCCGATACAGGAATTTCACCATTTTCTTTTACACATATTTGCACAAATCTTGTTTGCACAGTTAAACAAAAACAATTGAGGTAAATAAATTATATTTGCTAGGCATATGTATATATATATATATATATATATATATATATATATATATATATATATATATATGTGTGTGTGTGTGTGTGTGTGTGTGTGTGTGTGCTCTGCAAAAAACAAATCTAGACTGTACTTTTCGCACGACTGGTAAAAGACCTGAAGAGCTTATGTGTTAAATCTGTGTCCGTCATTCACCTGCAATCCATTAGCTGTTTGTTATCGCTACTCCTAAACTACTCAGGTAACTCGGGAAACGTAGCACACAGTTTCATTCTGAGATCAAGTTCGTTCTAAATGAAATTGGTGTCCTATGGACATTTAATATGGCAGCCATTACTATTGCTTTTTTTCCTGAATAGGTGGTCATATCTATGAAGTTTTCACTGTCAGAATTCTTATAACATGTAGATGATTCTAGATGAAAATGGTACCAATCTAGGATCCGCAGTAGGTCATTTGGTAGAGTATAATACTCGTAATCCAAGAATCGCGGGGTCGATACCCTACCAGGCCAGCCTAGATTGGCTGCCTCCGTGTGTCCTTTGGAAAGGCACTTAGCTCCATATTCCTCAGCATGATATAGCCAATAATGTATTTAAAGTGCCGTTTAAGCCAACAAAAACAAACAAAAGATATGGCATCCAACATGACCATCATGTCGGCCATCTTGAAAATCTTGGGAGATGTCAGGGAACCAGACTCACAAATGAAAAATAATAGCTTCAAGTACTGATTGAGCCATCTATGGTCAGCTGCTGTGTCTTTTGCACGCACTAAATTGTCTTGAATGTAAGCAAAAATGCAAGTATTGCAACGGGTCTTACGTCTGTAACCATTTTTATGCCAGCCACCTTCACACATTTGTAGTGGGCATTTTGTACAATTATGCCTTGTGAGTCATAATCAGTTTCCAAAACACCATTTCGTGTAAGGCCCATAATGCAACTAAATATGTAGATGTGTCTGGGTATTGAAATCAGTACGTGAAAAATAGGTCAATGCGACTTATATTTGAAGCTTTTTTGACTTCGTTGGAGCTGATGAATCAAAGCAAAAAATGGGGCATTATTGTGTACGCATTCTTTTTCCGTGCCTTTTATAGGTTTTGAAAATATTTGAACTGATAAATATCACAGTTACAATTCTTTACAGAGATCAAACAAACAGAACCCGCAAAACCCAGACCAGGAAAAGGAACTTTCTTGTAGCAAAAGGGCCAAAATGAGTCATGTACTTAAAATCAGGGAAACAGGAAGGTATGGGTTATGTGTTACCTCAGACGAATATCATACATTTGTATACGCTCGTCCATGCCAGTGTGATGCACCTATTCAAAATTTGTGATTTAATTTTGATCAAACATGGAATAGAATATAGAGATTAGATGATGAGTATCAGTTTCATAATGAGTGGGATCCACACTACACTTATTAATAAGGTGATCTTGCATGTGATTGATTAAGCATTTTACCACTCTAGAGACTGTATTTCTGATCTGAGTTTGATCGAAATGGGTAAATAGGTTTAAATAATCAGTATCTCGGATGATTACAGTTTTAAGCAAGATCCATACATATTAATGATGTGATCTTAAATCTGCTTAGCTGAGCTTGGCTACACTTTAGCAACTCTATTCCTGATCAGATATTATCAAGCTTGGTAATATTAGTTACATGTTAGTTTACTGGGGTATATATAATGTTGTGACCGTCTTGGACCCAATGCACCCCGAATCGAACGTGTATTAGATTTAACACGGCCATACAATTCCATTCATCCTGGTAAACTAAAATGTGAACCTAACTCTTTTGGTCTAAATTTCATCATCAGTGTGCATTAGGAATCTCTTGGCTGCCAATGTTGGCTATATATGCCAGATTCCTTCCAGGTAGGTTTATTATATACTTTTGTCTACCTGCTGAAGGTATAACGTGATTGGTAACAATAAACATTTTATAGATTCTAGCAGCAACATGAGCAAGGAATTATTCTTTTTCTTTCCAGCACAGCATCGCTTTGCGATGTACCACTAAGGGTACATACATTTTAGGTCAGAAGTTCAAATCTTTCGTTCAGGGAGATGGTACAGGAAACTGTCGTTAATTCCAGGTAAGTTGTTTATAGCCAATACAGAATGTATAATTAAATAAAAGTTCTCTATACCCACCCCAAACTAATTTCATGTTTTCAACGGCTAAATTGTGGAGAAAACTGACTGAGATATGCAATTGCAGGAATTAAGAGAATATTCCGCGAGGTTAAGAAAAGTATAAAATAAATCGATTTTTTTTGTCTAGTTTGTAATTTATGAGACCCCAGCCCTCTCGTCAAGCGGAACTCAGTCATCTAAATCTAATTAAATGATATTTTAGGGGTCTTGAGTAAAGGTTTTGAAGATTCAGACTAAAAAATTAAATGAAATGTAAGTGTTATTTTCCCTGTTTATCTTAAAAGCTCAGTATGCCCATAAAAACGTTCCTTTAGTGCTGAAGACATAAGTGAAGAAGGGCAGAAACTTACCTACTTCCTTGAATGTCGGGATTATCTGAACAATTTCTCTACATACAATCTTATCAGCAATATCAGTAAATCAGCCTGTTGTGTAATGTTGTGCAATGCGTGACCGACCAATTCTCGTCAACTTTGGCTTTTTCTAACGATGCCACGTTCGATGTAAAAACATATATACTTTAAGAAAAAAATGAACAGAAATATCCCACTAAACGAACCTTATTTAATTGGAGTGGGTGGTTCCTGCGTCACTGACAGTCATGTGCATTTTCGTTTGCACGTTTACCAAGTTTGTAAACATTTACAGGCAGTTAACTAACTGAAGCCATTTACACCTGTAAACGTTGCAGCTTTATTCAGTTATCCATTTCAGCTCTAATGATTATTGTTATTCTTACGTGATCAGTTCTTAGAGACACATACTATATAATATGAAAATGTAGTCGTTTCTTAGTTGCATTCTACAAAACTTTCAAACTCTTTGCATATATACATCTGTGTAATTTGAACTTCTAAAACCGACAACTCCAAGTAGCAGTTATTTTGAACACAACTCTTTCCTCGAGCAGTACTTGAAATTCAAATGTTTGAATGTCATGTCACAAACATACATGACATCAAACCATTTAAAACTGGTACGTTTGTTTGTTTTGTTGGTTTTAACAGCACTTTTAACACATTATTGGATATATCATGTTGAGGAAATGGGAATTAAGTGCCTTTTCCAAGGACTCGCCAAGGCAGCTGACCTGGGTTGGCTTGTGCAAGTAACAAAGCGCCCGACCCTTGGATTATAAAACCAACGCTCTACCATCTGTGCTACCATGACTCCCTAAAATTGGTATGATTATGTAAGAATGTAGCAGTGATTAATCATATTGTCTTATCATTAAGATTCCATGTGATGCAATACTTTCTCCAGGTCATGCAAATATTATTTAGAACTCTTACTGATTTTTTAAGTGCTTACTAGTTAAATTACGGATCAAATTAAAGCATTTCTTGACATGGACTTTATAAGAACACTGATGTACGATGCTTACCTTGGTTAATAATACAAATAAAGCACTTATCAATTCCAACTCTGTTAACGAATGTTACAGAAGTTTTCTGATCGGCATCATGTTTTTTTAACTAACATTGACTCGGCATGTTCTTATTTGCTAATGATGTTTATATCTACAATTTGGAAAGGAGATCCTGACAAATTCCTAGGGTAAGATCACCGACATTTTTCAGGCCGACTCATCAGAGAAAACACAACTGATGTTTAAAATAACGTCAGCAACAACTCAGTGGTATGATGATCTCGTAACAAACTTCACACTTAAAAATTGCAAAATCCGCTCCTATCAAAATATTAGTGAGGGGATTCCCTTACTGTCACAGAAACCTGGAGAAAAACTTGTTGTTTAAATCATTTGGATCTCCATCATAAAGAAAAAGCTAGGTTAATATTTAATAGTTGTTTTCAAATGTCTTTTAACAGGAAGTAAAGATGTTGCTCGGTTTATTAAGAGTGAACAGTTACAAGAACTGGAGAACTTGCCAATGAAGGAAAAACTTCAGAATATTCAAACAAAGATTTTCAGTCAACTGAAGAAGCTTAGTGAAACCATGGCTCAAAAAAATTAAAAAAATTACAATTATAAAATCTGAATTAGTATGAACAAAGTATAGTTTTATTTATGAGAAATTCGTTAAATTTGAGGAATTCCTCAACTTGTTTCCAAGAACAAAAGTATTGCTAGGTCTACAGTTTTACAACTAAGGAGTTATTTTTCATCCAGCTTCCTATCTCTATATCTGACAAAAATCTAAGCGTTGTCAGACGTTTCAAAAATTAAAGCAAGAACATCTTATATCTCAACTTGAGGGGAAATTTTTTATAAATTTAGTGAAACTGTCGGCTGGTTAATTTACATGTCCGCCATATATACAAGGCCCAGTTTTAATGGTGCTTCCGGTCTGTCCACCCATGAAATTTGCATTACTGATGATCAGCTTTCAGTGGTTATTAGTTATATTCATGACACTTTTCCCAGATATGCATCTCTTCTACTTGTTGAATTAAGTTTATCCCTGCATCAAAAGTTAAGATCACAACAGGTTCAGATATTTTTGGATGGGGTAATGCTTCGCCATTTTGAGACTGTATGTACCGCTTTACCTTTTGTTTTGTGTACGTTACTTCAAATGAAAGTATTCTCCTCGAAGTTTCAAAGGAATAATATCAAATTTATTACTATAGGCGTGTTACCAACGATTGTACACACCTGTATAAATACTATAGTTTTTTCTTTGTATTGATTAACATTACTGTTTTTTTTTGTCATACCATTTAAGAACCAAAATGTCTGATTCTGTTCAGATGAAACCTTTTTACCAAAGGAATAACTTGTTACTGGTATATTTAACAATACAGTAAAACCTGTCTTGAGAGACATCTGCTATGAGCGACCACCTGTCATTTACGACCACAATCGTCATTCATGAATCGATTTTATTATATAAATGCAATGACGTGAGCGACCACTTGCAAAATGCGACCAGCGACCACAATTTTTAGGCAAAATAAGTATTTTGATACTGCTGCAACAACCACATCACACAAACAGATAAGCACCACTGGCTTTTATTTAGTTCTTTGTAACCACGACTGCTTAGGAGGATCTGCATTCAAGTGCAGATTGTTCTGAAAAAAAAACAAATAACACTGCTATGAACGAACGCATCGCAAAACAGTGAAAAACGCCATTTACCATTTTTTAATCCTTTGTAAATACAACCATTTAGGAGAGTTTGTTATAAACAACAACAAATGTTGAGTCTGGCTAAAATCTGAAGTCTACCTGTCATTAGGGTAGCATTGTATACTACAGTATTCCAGACAAAAGTACATGTCACTAACCGCCATTGTAGTGCCGAAGTCATGTAAATTCACACTATGATTAACCATTCATTCTTCAAAGGAGCAGTCAAGGGCATAAGAAGCAAACTATTTGTTTTGTTTCTTTGTCTTTGGCAAAAAGCGCACAACGCCGATAATGTCATAATTAAAAAAAAAAATGTATTAAAGGGCTTCTCTGTAGCGGTTGAGTACGTTGTTTGTCTTTGGAGACCATCCATAATGCCTGGACTAAATACGGTATTTGTTTTTTTTTATAAGTGATTATCGTTTTCCAGATTTTATTGTCATTGTAAAATGTTTGTGTTGTTTGTTGCCTTTTTGATATTACAGTTATTAAACCCACACACCAAGTCATCATCTGTTCACCGTAGTGCAGCTGGTTACACACTTTGTTTATTAAGTACATCTCTTTATGTCGTCGATGAATTAGGCCTTTGGCGTTTGTCTCGCAATAAATTTATTTTGTTTCTGTGTGGGTTAATACTATTTTCTTTTCTTTTATTTCATTCATTGGTACATATATATTCAATATTTACCCAAAAGCCTGAATAAAACCACTACAGTGCGATTCATACACAGGCGGAGTAAGTGTTACCCTAGTTAACTGTGCAGTTCTTATGCTACATTTGAAGTAAATCTGAAATTAATGGACATGTGAAGCTAACTTATGGACAGGTTAAATAAATATTGCCTTAGTTAAGTTTGCAATTGATATGCTAATACACGCACACCTGATCTTCAAATACAGGTGTGAATTTTGTATGATTGATCTCTATCTTTATTGCAATATTAAACTATTTTGTGGTGAAAGGAATGCAATATTTTAACAAGAACTATTAACACAGAATTAAATGCATATACAGCAGTTGTGGATATTTGTCTTCTTAAACCCTGTTGAATTTCGACCTTAAAAACTGGTAATCTTGAACCTGTTATGAGAGACCACGTGTCTTGAGAAACCGCCTTTTGTTGGCAGAAGGGGTGGTCTCTCAAGACAGGTTTTACTGTACTAAGTGGAATTATATTTGCTGATATTCTATTTTGTGCAGGACAATAATATATTCGGCTTTTGAAGTTTAACAATTTCATTTATATAAATTATCGGATTTATTTACATATTGATTTACTAGTACAGACCGTCTTGTCTTCATACAGTAATACTTTCATTTTTAAAGTAATATCAATATGTATAATATAACAGTCTAGATTTTGTTTATGCAATTGTGAATCTTTCATCAGTTACATTTGGATAACTCAAAACTGGTGGACCTATGAACTTGGTCCATATGTTACAGAATTTGATGTAAGAAAATTTCGAGTTTTCCGAAAAATTCGTAAGTTACTTATTTTAATTAATTCTGAACCACCTGATATGGGGCATATTTATATATAAATGAAGATAGTACCTCATTGGTACTGTGTAAAAATTTAACCTGTTTTAGATCAGCAAAAGATGTAATGAAAGTCAACAATGGGATCTTTGTCCTACAATTTTAGCAATACCATTCAAAATATCCAACTGATGTTCAGATTGTGTGATAACAGATACACCACCAAACCAATCGTACTATATTGAACAACAATATTAGTATATGCAAACTCCTCATTAATTGGATGGAGATGTAACAGGATGCCATTTTTGTTTTTTACTTAAAGATTATGAAAGACATTAGATCACTCTAAATGAATAATCCTCAGCTTAAAACATGTAAGTTGGTATTATTTGTTTTGCAGTTTCATTGAGCTATTATTCCTAATTTGGATAATTTTAATTTTTTGTGTTTTTTGTCACATACATGGCAAGGATTTTTCTTTCCTTTTTGGTCATTGGAAGCACCCTCCGTCTCATTTCATAATCTTTGTGATACAATTAATGTAAACTGCGTCATTACTATTCACATTTTTAGCTCACCTGTCCCTAAAGCATTCGACCATCAACAATTTCTTGCTACCACTTTGGAGTCCATATTTCTGATACGATTTCAATCGAACTTGGAACATGGGTTTACATCATCAAAATCTCAGACGAGTTCTATAATGAGCGAGATCCATGCATATTAATGAGGTGATCTTGCATCTTATTGGTTAACCGGGATACCACTCAGAATGCCATATTTCTGATCCGAGTTTGATCAAATTTGGAATATGTGCTTATGTTATTAAGGTCTTGAACAAGTTCGAGAGATCCACACATACTAATGAGGTGATCATGCATCGGATTCACTGAGCTTGTTACCACTCTAGAGGCTACATTTCTGATCAAATTTTGATCATCTTGGAATATATGCTCATTAAGATGTCGGAGTAGTTTGACAACGAGCAAGATCAGAGAATACTAATTAGGTGATCTTGGATCTGCTTGGATGTGGTTGTTACCCTTCTGAAAGCCATATTTCTGATCCGATATTTTGGGATTATATGCTTGTATCTTTAAGGTTTTGAACTAGTTTGATAATGAGCGATATCCACGCATAATAATGAGATCATCCGTCTGAGCATGTTGCCACTCTAGATTTTCTGAATGTTGTGATTTAATTCAGGGTTACAGTATTAGACATCACACTCATTTTGAGATTTGTTATCTTTTTTAAAAATATGTTAGCGCCTCTTGGACATAGATTAGAAAGCATGATTCGATAATGTCTGCTTTTGCGTCTTTGTTTGCTAATTGTGTTCGGTTCAAATTTTCAGAGTGTTATTTCAGATAAACGCAAATAATTTTAGTAATTTTATAGACAGCCCATATCTAAATAGTATCAGAAGACGATGTATTGTTAAGTAATACTCACGCGTTTTTTTCTCTCAAAGGAATCAAATTTGGTCATGCAACCTCTGTTCACTTTTGGTAAATGGAGGGTGAAAA
The DNA here is from genome assembly GCA_029931535.1 of Margaritifera margaritifera. NCBI lineage: Eukaryota > Metazoa > Mollusca > Bivalvia > Unionida > Margaritiferidae > Margaritifera > Margaritifera margaritifera. The sequence goes on along the minus strand of JAQPZY010000414.1, from coordinate 101,388 downwards.
ATGAATTTTAAAAGTCTTATGGCGACCAAGCAATTCAATTATTTTAGTATGAAACCGGAAACACTCGTATTTTTAGGCCTAATAGAGAATGTGGCAACTAAGCGCTCCAAACCATTCTTTCCACTCCACAGTTTCACTACTTGAATGAATTTGCTTTCACATTCCTACATTTTTAAGTTGCCCAGATGAGCGATATTAGGCCCATAAGGGCCTCTTGTTTGAAGATATGTTATATCAAACTCACTAACGCTTTATCACTCTGTTACACTGCACAGAATTATCTTGGTTTGATTTATCAGATTTATGTGCAATGTGTATGAACCCTAGTTTTGTGCATGTATTGGGGTAAGAGCTGAAGGAAATTTGTGCAAACCAGCCACCATAGGGACAAACATATTAGGCTGAATCGTCAGTTATTCAGAATACTTAATGAATAATCCAACATAAAGAGGCTAGAATGAACCCATTATTTTGGCCACATTTATTAGGTGCTAGAGCATACGGTTCCACTTGAATGTAAATTTTTTCAATAGATACTATAAAACAAAAATGAAGTCTTATTTTCTGTTTCATATCTTAGCAATGTTTATCACGAGCACTTTGGAATACATGCACTTTGCTCATTTCCAACCACTAGCTGTAGCAAATTACACTATGCTAAGGTATGGTGAACTTTGGTACATGTTAAATCTCCCGCTATCTAATATGAAATCAGTAGGATGTTGCTACTTAAGTTTGATTAAACACGACAGTCATCTTTTAATGTTCCTGTAATAATTCCAATGATGAAAGGCTCCCCAAACCAATAAATACAAATCTGACACAGACATGATAATGGACACAAAGCTAGGCACTGTGGACTTGGTTGCATGTTACATATCTAGTATGCCCTAAACAGGATGTTCCTAGTGATTGCATCTGACAACTGTCTTTTTTCTTTCCTTCAAGAATAACTGTTATGACACTATAGTCGTTGTATGGGCCTACTGGGGGCCATATCATATTTATATATGCACCCATAGGTTAACATGTGGGGGCTGTATGAGGTCAAATGAGAATAGAAAGGAATGGGTTTTAGGGTCAAAAAGGTTCATAGAGTCAAAAAGATTTATAGGGTCAAAAGTGTTTATAGGGTCAAAGGGTTTATAGGATCAAAATGGTTTATAGGGTCAAACGAGGAATGTAGGTATACACATACTCATAGACAAACAAACATACATAAAATACCAATGGCAATTATGGAGTAATCTTTTCTAGTGATCTGGGTAGCCCTGAAAAGGACCTTTTTGTTTTGTCCTGGATCTATGATGTTTATTCATATTCAGGACAACTACACCTCCCGGGCCGGGCTCGGCTGCAAGGGCACATCTTATCCATATACTCCTTGGATCGGCGGACGGAGAGATTGAGCCTAAAAGGAGGCTCGTTGGACTCCTTCTCCTTGGCCCACTCTTTGTCCAACGTCCTCTTAAACTTCTCAACTTCTTCAGTAATTACCTCTCTCATGAACGTCTTGGTTGTTTTTAGGGATATCATCTCCCTCTTCAAGTGACGCTTGTTGGGGTAAAATCCCATCTCCTCGACCCGGTCCAGGAGATGTTCTACTCTATCGAAAGAGCCATGGCTGTGGCTAAGTTGCCCACTTTACAATACCGGTTTGCATTCTTCTTTGTCTGGTTCACGATGAAAGGTGAACGCGACGCTTTATATGCTTGAAGCACGGACGTGAAGAAAAACATCCCTCACACCAAAAGTACAACCCTCACACAGAATACCAAACGAAACAGAAATTGCACGGACCTAAAATAAATTATTGATCCGATTTTTCTTTTACATAGGTGTTGCACAAGGGCATGGGAGTGTTTATAGGCACGCTACTATATCCACACAAATACACAAATTATTATAAGGGAAAGGGTGGTTTTGGGTGGAAAAAAGACAAAGACATACACAAATAAACATACATAAAACACCAATGGCAATTATAGAATAATCTTTTCTAGTGATTTTTGTGGCCCTGAAAAGGGCCGTTTTATTTTCTTCTTCTTCATATTTTTTTCTTTCTCCCTGACCACCATTTCTTCAGGGAGACTATTAGTAAACTTCTTAGGTTCTTCCTTCTTCTCAACAGGAATCCAATCTGGATGACCCATCTTTCTAAACTTGTCCTGGATCTTCATCCAGTTTTTACTGAGTCGCTGAAATCCCTTTTTATTTTCTGACGCTTCTTTTCTTTTCTCTCTCTGCCCAAGCCTACCTGATCTTCACCACTTCCTCCTCCATGACTTTTCTTACTAGACCCTTGGCTTTTTAAGGACTGCCGCTTCCCTTCGAACATTACTTAGGGACGGGAAAAACAAATAAACCTATATCTGTTGTATCTTTTCTAGGAGTTACTGGTATTTCGTGTACCGGAATTGGCTCAGGTTGTGGATCTCCGTCAGGTTTTGTGCTATCTCCACCAGACTGGCCACCGAGAATTTGGTATAGGCCTCCCTGTAATTTGTATGCTTTACATGGGTCCCAAATATCCACTCTTTTTTACTGATTTTCCCTTTATGCTTAACGACACCCGGGCAATGTCTCGTACTGCATCTACGAAGTGGCTTGCTTTTGTTTTATCCCTGAGTATCACTTCGAGCCCCATATCATTTAGACGTTGTTTGTCCGGGTCGTTGTTTTCCTCCTCCTTTGCTTGCTCCTCCTCTATCTCCTTTCCTCTTCATTCTTATCGGTGGCATGGGAAGATTCGGATTTAGTTTCAGCAACGTTGATGGGTTCTGGTACAGTTTCAGAGTGTGTGGCCTCAATCTGCGAGGAGGGTTCAGTCTGCCGAAGGGTGGGGGTGGGGTAGACTTTCCCGTCATCTCGCCAGTCATGTTACTGGATTCGGATGTCCGCATACGGTATGTTTAATTCTGGCAAGGCGTAGATTGGGCAGAGGTTAAAGTCATTCCCTTTTCCTCCTCTTGGCCCTTTTAATATTATACCTAGTCCTTGCAGACTCCTAAGTCCCCGTAATATCTTTTCCGGCGGCGTCTTCTATGTTGGTACCCCACACCAATAATAGCGTAGTCCGCTGTGGTCCTGTCCTCAGGCACAAGCTAGATGTTAGCGCCCTAGCTAGGGCCTTGAGGGCCCTTAATGCAGGCATTGGAATGATAGCGGTTGCTAGTATCCGTTGTGGCACCTCGTCTCCTGTAACTATCTCTTGCTCCATCACTAGTTCTGCTCTGTTCAATGTTTTGACTGTGAATGACGGTAAGACTGGCGAACGCGTCGCTTTATATGCTTGATGCACGGACGTTGATTGTCGTCAGTGTTGATGACATAGGCTTGAACGTCTTTATGTTTCCGATGAGGAAGTTCATCTTAAGAACACACCACATGATTCCAAGAAGCTGTGTACTAACTGCGAGCCAACAGGTAATAAAGTACAGAGGAATCCATTTTTCTTTCTTTTTACATGTAATGATAAGTCATCGATTCACACCTGACTTTTTCCCAGAAAAGTTCTGTCAAGTAAGTCGATGAACCACGGGTAGTTTCTATACTCTGTTGCAAGCTTGGATGCATTTGATCTCCAGAGAAGTCAGTGGAGTTAAGGAATGATCACGCAAGTCTTTATACCACTTTCTCAAAATCTTCTCTTTTGAGAAGAGAGACCATACCTCGTCCAGATACTCTTCCAACTTTTCTTCTGAACTCATAATCATCATCATACATTTGTCGTGTTGTTTCTGACTAGAATGATCGATTTGACACCCATAACAATGTTTTCTGGTTAGGCCTGTAATTCCTTCAGCCAAGTCCCTAGCAAACAGAAGACTAAATGTTGTTCTTATTCTGGCTATCTTGACATCATGACTTTAGTTGCGTCTTCTTCACTTGTGGTTTGCGATTGCTTCTGTGGTCATTCTGGATTCTCGTTGTCGAGCGACTCCTTGGTACACAAGATACATCTTGTGTTACAATTCACTGGATAATCGTTTTCGAAAATGTAGTTTCACCGTGAGTTTTCCTTTGGAAAATAGAATATTTTGTCCCAGATCTCATTTTATACTAATGTTGACACTGTCAAAATACGAATTATTGATAGGAAGATAATGAGGATGTACACATTCAAGGTGAACGTGATACGTGTTTCCAGCATCCTCGTAAGCAGCGATGGCAGAATCCGCTTTGAAAAGAATGACTCTGAGTGACGGAGCGGCTGTGTTTTCCACCGAGTTGTACTCGATTACATCGGAGTACACAAACAATAAATTGGGTCCTTCGTTTAATTCGTCAGGGTAACGAAAATACTTGTGTTACGACTCTATGGTCTAAGAAAAATGTAACAGAAAGAAAGTGAAACCAACAAATCAAGTAAAAAATCAACAAGCAATTTATTACTAGATAATTAAAATGAAAAATCAAAAGTCACTTACAGTAATGTGTTTTGAAATCCTAATAATCCAATAAGAATGATTGTTCTAATCACAAGTCCTAAATATAGAATGTTCCAAATTCACGGCTGTGTCCTTGAATGTTATGATGTGCTAATGGTCTCCAAAGTCCTGATGTACTAGAAATCTTGATGTGCTGAAGTCAAAATGAAGTATTCCAAAATCTCTGAATAAGTTCACATAAATTCCAAAATTGTCAATTAAAAATCCAAAATCCAAAAGTTTATGAGCACTGTTATAATCCAATGAATATTTAAAATAATTCCTCTCTTAGAATTTGGAATGAATTTTCACAACTGCAATAGCTCTTTACAAGACTGATGGTAATGTCAAAACTGAAAAAATGTCCACCAAACATGGTATATATAAAGATTGGTCACATGACAGAATGTTCTAGAATATGAGTCATCTTAATGGAATTCTAACTGTAAACAAAATCAACCTTGACCTTCAAATTGAGAAAACATATTGATCAAAACAACCTAATTCAAGGACACTAGTTATACATGTTTTTCCTAATAAACATAAAGATTTAAGCAAATATTAAAGTGAAGAAACATTTATAATTTCCTAAAATATTCACAATATTATATAAACATCATACATAACACCTACCCTCATAAAGAAAAAGAAAGATTTATATAATAAAGCTTTCTTTTGAATATACATCTAATACTACAATAACCAAAATTACATAAGAACATGTTTTATGATACTGGACTTAATTACATCAAGCAATATTACATTTCTAGGCACGTGAGAGTGCATCTGCAATCACATTGTCTTTTCCCCTGATGTGTTTGATGTCAATGTTATATTCCTGCAATATCAAACTCCATCTCAACAATCTCCGATTTTTATCTTTCATTTTGTTGATGAAAGTGAGGGGATTGTGATCACTGTACACAATAATTGGAGAAAGAGCTGAGGTAACATACACTTCAAAATGCTGTAAAGCCAATATCAAAGCCAAACATTCCTTCTCAATTGTGGAATAATTTTTCTGGTGCTTGTTTAGTTTTTTAGAAAAATAACACACAGGGTGATCCACACCACTTTTGTCTTCCTGAATCAATACTCCATCAACCCCTACATCACTTGCATCAACAGATAATTTAAATGATTGGCTAAAATTTGGTGCAGAAAGAACTAGTGTATTCTTAAGCATGGCCTTTAACTTGTCAAAAGATTCCTGACACTTGTCAGACCAATGAAATTTGGTTTTCTTACTCAATAAACTTGTTAAAAGTTCAGCAATTTTGGAAAAATTGGAACAAAATTTCCGATAATATCCAGCCATACCTAGAAATCGCATCAGTTGCTTTTTACAAATTGGAACTTGAAATTCAGAGATAGCTTTGACCTTAGCTTTTATAGGTTTAACTTGACCTTGTCCCACAATATGTCCTAAAAATGTGACACAAGCATGGCAAAACTCACTTTTGCTCAAATTAATTGTCAGATTCACATCGCTGAGTCGATCAAAGAATTTTCGAATGGTTTCCAAATGATCTTCCCATGTGTTGTTGTAGATAATGACGTCATCGATATAAGCGTCACAATTATCAAGACCAAATGTTATCATGTTCATCAGACGTTGAAACGTTGCTGGCGAATTTTTCATTCCAAACGGCATAACTTTATATTGATAAAGTCCATCTGGAGTTACAAATGCTGAAATTTCTTTTGCCCTTTCCGTCAGTGGAATTTGCCAGAATCCTTTTAAAAGGTCAAACTTGGTGACATATTCCGCATTTCCAATTTTATCAATGCAATCGTCCATTCTTGGGATTGGAAATGAATCAGTTTTGGTGACACTGTTGACTTTTCTATAGTCAGTACACATACGGAATGTATTATCTGGCTTGGGAACAAGAATACATGGTGAACTCCAGTTACTTTCACTTCGTTCTATGAAATCATTCTCCAGTAAATACTGAATTTCCTTCTTCAGATAGTTCTGTTTGAGAGGATTCATCCTATAAGGATGCTGTTTCACAGGCGCAGAATCTACAATGTCAACGTCATGATAAATTGTATTTGTTCGTGTTGGAACATCAGGAAACAAGTGCTCATATTCATGTAATAGCTGTTTTAGTTCATTTCTTTCCTGTTGTTGTAGATGTGAAAGTTTCTGGTCTAGGTTGTTCAATATTTCTGAATTCCGAAGATTGGTTATACCAGAGTCACTATAGTCTGATTGTATTCCATCGTTGATATCTTCACTGTGTGGGACAGGTACAACTAAATTAACAGAATAATTAGCTGAGCTATCTCTGTCAAAATATTCCTTTAACATATTTATATGACAAAGTTGTTTCTGTTTCCGTCTCCCAGGAGTGTTAATGATATAATTTAAGTCATTTACTTTCTTTTCAACGGTATAAGGACCAAAAAATTTAGCCTGAAGAGGCTTTTGAGGTATGGGAAAGAGAGCCAGAACTTTGTCACCAGGTTTAAAACTCCTTTCCTGTGTATTTCTGTCATACCTTAATTTCATTTTTGACTGGGTAGTGTGAAGATTAGTTCTTGATACTTCACAGGCCTTTGACAACTTGTATTTGAAATCAGAGACATAATCAAGAAGATTAATCTTTGAATCTTCATTTGAAAGAAGTTTCTCTTTCAATAATTTCAATGTTCCACGGACAGTATGACCAAAAACTAGTTCAAAGGGACTAAAACCCAACGACTCTTGAACTGATTCCCAAACAGCAAACAACAACAAATGAACACTCTCATCCCAATCCTTTTCTGTATCAAAGCAATATGATCGAATCATATTCTTCAAAGTTTGATGAAATCTTTCCAAAGCACCTTGACTTTCAGGGTGATAGGCAGAAGATTTAAACTGTTGGATGCCTAATTCATGCATAACTTGTTGGAAAATTCCAGACATAAAATTTGACCCTTGATCCGACTGGACAGATTTGGGAAGGCCAACAAGTGTAAAAAACTTCACCAAAGCTTTCACAATAGTTTTAGTTTTTATATTTCTCAGAGGAATTGCCTCTGGAAATCTTGTAGATGCACACATGATGGTCAACAAGTATTGGTTGCCTGACTTGGTTTTAGGTAAAGGACCAACACAGTCTACAATTATTCTACTAAATAGTTCATCAAATGCAGGAATAGGTTGCAGATGAGCCTTAGGTATCTTCTGATTGGGTTTTCCTACCATTTGACAAGTGTGACAAGATCTGCAGTATTTAGAAACATCACTTTTGGGTTTCGGCCAATAAAAATGATTCAAGATCTTGTGATAAGTCTTACGGACTCCTAAATGACCAGCCAAAGGAGTTTCATGGGCTAAATTAAGAATTTCCTGTCGATATGACTTAGGAACAACAATTTGATAGCTCACTGACCACTCGTCACCAGCGGGTACATCAGGTAGTCTCCATTTCCTCATAAGGACCCCATTTTTCACAAAGTAACACACTGGAACTTGTGTGGCTTCAGTTTCACTGATAGCCCTCTGAAACAAACAAGATATCTCGGGATCTTGCTCCTGTTCAACGACAAGAGATTGTCGTTTGTCATCCTGATTAGGACAAAGAGAATGAGTTGCCAAAAGAGGATCACTGTGATCAATACCATTTGATTGATCAATACCTGAGGAAAAAGTGACCTCATCAAAAAACTGACCAATACATGTGTCAGCTAAAGGAATAATATCCTGATCAACATCACTCTCAAGAGCTCTTTTTGCCATAGCTCTAGTAACTGCACAAGCAGGGTACAAATAAGGGATTTCAGTTTCGACAGGATCAACTTTCTGATCCAAACAAGGCTTGTCAGTTACAAGTGGATTAACCACAACCTTATCTCCAGCTAGGTCATTGCCTAGTAATAAATGAACACCCTCTATGGGTAAAGAAGTCACTGCCCCAACAGTCACAGGTCCAGAAACTAAGTCTGATGCCAAATTTACACAATGGAGAGGAACATTTACAAAGCCGCACTCAACTTTCTGAACAAGAACACTTTCACTTGAAGAAGACTCCTCAGACAAAGGCAAAGTACCTGATAATAAAAGACTCTGAGAATCTCCAGTGTCCCTTAATATTTTAATTGGGATAGGTTTGGCAGAATCACCAATAAGTGATATAGAACCTTCTGACATGAATGGTTCATAAGCCTCCAAAATAGAATCAGACTGGGGTTTGTTTGACCCAACAAATGTATTGCTTTCAATACAAGACCGTGACCTTGACCTCGTAGAAATAAGAGCATTTGGAAAAGCTCTGTCTTTTCTCTGTTGCTTATTTTTCAACTTGAAGCAATCAGAAATAACGTGCCCTTTCGTTTTACAATAAGTGCACGTAGGAAGAGATAAGGATTTCTGATCAGTCTTATCAGATGTTTGATTCCTAACAGTTGTGCTGTTGTGAAATTTGGAAGTACTCGAATGAGATTGAAATGGTTTTTCACCAGAAAACTGCTGAGAGGACGACTTATTGCCAAATGAAATTTTGTGAGTCAAGGAATAATCATCAGCCATACGAGCAGCATTTTCCAAAGTTTCCACATTCTGCTCGTCAAGATAGGTTTTAACATCACTATGGATACACCTCTTGAACTCTTCAATTAATACGAGCTGTCTGAGGTTATCATAACCTTGATCAACTTTCTTGGCTGAGCACCACCTATCAAATAGTTGTTCTTTATCCCTTGCAAATTCGACATGAGTTTGTCCAGTTTCTTTTCTACAATTCCTAAACCTTTGTCGATATGCCTCTGGTACCAACTCATAAGCTTTCAAGATGTACTCCTTAACCACATCATAATCAGTGCTTTGTTGTACTGACAGTGAAGTGTAGACTTCACGAGCTTTGCCAATAAGTACACTTTGTAATAACAAAGTCCAATGCTCTCTGGGCCATTTCAAGTTTTCAGCTATTTTCTCGAAATGAAGAAAGTATTTATTTACTTCTTTTTCCTGAAAAGGGGGTACTAACCTAATATATCTAGTAACATCAAAACCTGAACTTGTATTTAAAGGAGTGGAGTGTGCTCTGTTTGCCAGTTCTAATTCTCTTAACTTAAATTGCATTTCCCTTTCTTCTCTTTGCATCTGCATCTGCATTTGTATTTGTCTATCTTCTTTCTCTCTCTCTCTCCATCTGCATTTGCCTCTCTTCTTTCTCTCTCTCCATCTGTATCTGCATTTGTCTCTCTTCTTTCTCTCTCTCCAACTGCCTCTCTTCTTTTTCTCTCTCCATCTGTATCTGCCTCTCTTCTTTCTGCATTTGGATCTGCCTCTCTTCCTTCTGCATTTGGATCTGCCTCTCTTCCTTCTCTCTCTCTCTCTGAATCTGAAGCTTTGCCAATTCTTAATCAATCTGGTTCTTTAACTCTAATTCCCTTAATTTCCTGTCAGAACCAGATACAGGCTTTCTCTTCAAACTTAAAGCACTATTTTCAAAAATTCCCTTTCCTACTAAATACTGAATTAAAATAATCTTTATCTCCTGTTTTGTCAATGATACTTTTGCCTCAGATAGACTGTATTTTCTGGCAAGCTCGAGCAACTCATCCTTTCTCATGCACTCTAACCCCTCCTGGGTAGGTTTTGAAATGAAATTCTGAACATTAGATGCCATTGTAAATGCTTGTTGGTTTCACACAAAAAAATTTCTCTATTTAAAAATCTTTGCCAAAGACAAAAAAAATTCTCCGAGACAAAATCAATATGAATTTCAAAGATAAATTTAATATCTCTAATATGCTTTAAAGAAATTCAGATCCCAGATGACGAGCCCCCAATTTCTGTTACGACTCTATGGTCTAAGAAAAATGTAACAGAAAGAAAGTGAAACCAACAAATCAAGTAAAAAATCAACAAGCAATTTATTACTAGAAAATTAAAATGAAAAATCAAAAGTCACTTACAGTAATGTGTTTTGAAATCCTAATAATCCAATAAGAATGATTGTTCTAATCACAAGTCCTAAATATAGAATGTTCCAAATTCACGGCTGTGTCCTTGAATGTTATGATGTGCTAATGGTCTCCAAAGTCCTGATGTACTAGAAATCTTGAGGTGCTGAAGTCAAAATGAAGTATTCCAAAATCTCTGAATAAGTTCACATAAATTCCAAAATTGTCAATTAAAAATCCAAAATCCAAAAGTTTATGAGCACTGTTATAATCCAATGAATATTTAAAATAATTCCTCTCTTAGAATTGGAATGAATTTTCACAACTGCAATAGCTCTTTACAAGACTGATGGTAATGTCAAAACTGAAAAAATGTCCACCAAACATGGTATATATAAAGATTGGTCACATGACAGAATGTTCTAGAATATGAGTCATCTTAATGGAATTCTAACTGTAAACAAAATCAACCTTGACCTTCAAATTGAGAAAACATATTGATCAAAACAACCTAATTCAAGGACACTAGTTATACATGTTTTTCCTAATAAACATAAAGATTTAAGCAAATATTAAAGTGAAGAAACATTTATAATTTCCTAAAATATTCACAATATTATATAAACATCATACATAACACTTGTAAAATCGATCGTTGTTGTAAACCTCTTTCATAGGAGCCAGAGCAGTGTATCCACCCAAAATATCAAACAAACCGGGACAAAAACTAATGGGTAATATTGTGCTGTCCAAAAAATGCATTTTAAGAAGATGAGCAATTTTATGGTACTCGATCAGTACACTTTTGTGATTTCACCAAGGCTTTGCCAAACTTGTGATTGAAAATAGCCGCAATGGTTCGAACCAGATGTTGAGCATTAAAATAATACCCCATAGGAATTCTCATGGTATAGGTAGTCAATGGAGAATTAGTGAGTGATTTTTATTTTTTGGTTCGTAAATGAGGGGATAATTTTTGTCCAAGTGTTCTTGAACTTGTTCGTTCAGGATATCGACGATGAAACTGTTTTGACCTTCGTTGATACTGAGGGCTTGCGTAGGATGAATGATTTCTACCAAAGCTACTTCCCAAATGAGCTTCGTGATCTAATTGTATGGACTGAGGTACTCTGTCTGTGAAACAACATAAAGTGTTGTTGGGAAACACACCCATAGAACTGTCACTCGGTAAGGTTATATAAACTTGGCTATTCATAGTTCGATGATTCTGGAGTCACTCGATGTCAAAGGAGAATGATTTTCCAAATTCTCCAGAAGAGGGCAGCTGTTGCTGTCACTGGAAGAATGGTGACTGGCGTTGGCAGTGAAGCTACCGTTGTTGTTGTTAATGTCCGTCGTATATTTCAAGGAATGACTTGGTAGAAGATAATCAATATAACTGCTGACTAAAATGGTCCACAAATTGTTTTTCTTCTTCTTGCAAACTCAAATGCGTAATCGCTGCTCCGATGACACAATACATCACAATGATTATTCAGAAGAAGAAGATTTTAGTTTTAGGCACACTTTTTCCACATCACATCCATAGAGGTTGTTTTTGTAATTCTTGAAGAGAGGAACTTTGAGAAATAGAGGTAACTGATGTGTTTAACGGCATGATGGTTACTTCTTCTTTTTATAGTCGATGACTTGTGAAGCGACAATCCAAGAATCAAAATTAGGTGGATATCCTTTCCAACGCACTTTTACTTCTTCAAGTAGACGTTTACCCACTTTACGTGTTCTTCGATCTTGTTTTTTTGGTCACTCTTTGTAACTCAGGCAAGTAAAATGTTCCTTTTAACACTTCTCCGCGCATGTCATCTAATTTATAGACTGGAGGATCACGTCCACGGACTTGTCCAGTGAGACGAAACAATTCGGATGTCCAGTTAGGTAAATAACCTTTGTCAATAGTGCGCTTGGTTTTTCCAATGCGAACCCAATCTCCAGTCATTAACACCACTTCTTTCTTTTTTCCAATTTTTGACGTTCCATACAATCGATTAAATACCATTACTTCGTTTTCATGGGTGACTTCTTCGGGGGTACATCAGATGCTACTATGGTAAAATTTATTGTAAGCTTTGACCAGACGTGGTAACACGTCGATGTACTTGAGAGTGTGTTGATGTGTAAAATATTTACACATGCGTTCTTTCAAAACGTTTCACAACAATGGCTTTTCTTTCAGGATTTTCAGTGGTAAAAAAATGAATGTGTCGTTGTTTCAATTTTGTTTGAAAAGCTTGGTTGCGAAATTCGGTGCCTTTGTCTGTTGGCCATCGTAAAAGGTGACGACCACTTTGTTTCAAAGCCAGTTTTAAAGCTCGTACTAACTCAGAACTGGTTTTAGAAGTCAAACGAACGACCCAAGCTGATTTTGAAAACAAGTATTGTAACTACGATTGGACGCTGCCAAATGAGATACATCCACTGAATCTGCTTGCCATTGATGATGAATGCCAGCCACTTTGGTTTGACTTCTGGAAAATTTTCGTTGAATGGGTTCATGTAGCGTGTACGTCGATTGTTCTTGTAACCATTGTCGTACCTCTGACAAACGTACACTTTTCAGTTTGGTTTTAGCTGTCCGATACAATTTTTGAACTCCTCCGTAACCAGCAGCATATGCAGGATTGTAGTAAATGCTAGCTAAAAATTTCTCCATCATGATGGGGTTGACTGTGTCGCTCCTCAATAAGTCACCCACTGTTCGATACTGCTTTTGGATTCGTGTGGTATTGGTGGTTTGGACGAAGCTTGAAGTGTTTGAGGAGCAATAGGAGAATAGTGTGAAGTGGTTATTTTTTTCTTGATGTCATGTTCACTTCTATCTACCCTTCTTCGCGTGTTTCTTCTTCTTCTTCTGTCATCCCCGTAGCTGTGTCTCTCTTGGTGACTTTAGGTTCACTTTTCATGATCGCCTTGAAATCTCTCAGAGTAGGTTTAGCTGTTTCGTCTAAAGTGTTCTGGTGAAAGAGTTGAAGACTTTACAATACTTGTCTGTATCGTTGCGATGTTTCTGTTTCTGATAAATCACTTCGATCCATTAACGATTGTAATTCTTGTTGTAACTGTGACATCTCAGTGCGATTAGGATTCTGAGATAAATGAGGTATCCGTTGTTCGTACCAACGATGGAGTTCCTTCTATCGTTTTTAGGGAACTAAAGTAAGTTTTAGTCCTTCCATAAGATCCAAAAGTACAAATGTGCTGTCTTTCCAGATAAGGGTGCCATTTTATCTTCTTTTTATTCCTCTCCTTATCTCAGGACTCCTCAATGGGGTCCACCAATCGATCCTAACGAAAGAGCAGCCACTTTTAACAAGGGCCCTATCAGTATGGGTTGAAATTATCCTCTTCTACTAGCTTTGTTTTCTTTTGACTCAGGGGTATTTTCTTTTTCATCTTTTGAGGAAGAACGTTTCGATGTTTTCCTAAGCGTTGTTTCAGTATCTCGCACAAAGGTACCGTTCCTTTCAAAACATTCAAACAACATTGACACACGATATCGATGATTTATTTAGGAGATGTTTGAGTGAGTTGTTTTTGCAGGACTGAGAAAACATCCTAATGTTTAGCTAAACGAGGTGGGAGTCCCTATGTTGCCTTGTTGGGACGACTACAGTGGTGTGCATTTCTTGATGCCATATTTTGTGTCAGGAGCACACAAAAATACTGATGTAAATCTGATCACACACTTCTTTTTTATACTGGAACTCGTCTCCACCGATGGTCAGCACGTCGTATCAACTTCATGGTGGGTACCACTCGACGATGAGGTATTTTCAATGGAACTAAATCGTGACAGTTCTTGTTTTGATAAATCCAGTAAACTTTGTAACCCTCCTGTTCTGTCTTGGACTTTTGTCTTAGGCGATACCACTTTTTTAGCGGCAGTGGCTAAGGCAGCAGAAGACGTCGCTACCGGAGAAGTGCCTTTCGAAATAGGTTTCCATTTCTTCATCAAATTAGGAAACACGGGTTTGTATCAGGTTTGGCAAGCATCAGCATGAAGAAGAAGTGGTAGGAGGAGACACCGGCACCGCGTTGCGTGGTTTTCTGGAGAACGTACTCGTCCTAGCAGCAGTACATCTTTCTTTGAAAGAAAGAGATGGGTTTTTTTCTTGGAGGAGCTTTTCTTCTTAGGGCTTTCCTTTTTCTTATCTGGTGCTGTAGTTGTTGATGTTGCCGTCTTTTGGGTGATATGGGTGTTTTCTTCTTCTTCGTTTTCGCTTCGGCATTAAAATTCCATTATAAAAGAGAACGAACAATGACACCTTCTAAAGATTCACTTCCAACAGGTTTCAGAATGATCTGTGTTTTGGTTTGTGCATCGATTCTTGGATCTGCCAGTTGTGATAACGCACCTTTATGTTTTTCAAAAAAGCGTTTGGTTTGATGGGGTATGTGAATGATGCCTTGAAGTAACTGACGTGCTGTCAAAGTAAACCGTCGTAAGACTTTTTAAAGACTGGCTTCTAACAAATGTGTATGGACTTGTGCATTTTTCGCGACTGATGGCATACAGTACACGAATCAATTTGGCAGGAGAATGAGACTGAAAGGAAGTCATGTTGAATACTGTTGAAAAGACCAGACGTGGTGGATGTTATTATAATTTTTTTTCAGAGAAATGCCAAAGGGGACGTGTAAATGACAGGACCTCCTTCTTGACACCAATGGTGAAACAAATTAGTACGCAATCTCACATAATCGGGAGTGGTGGGTTTTAAATCGAGTAAATACGCATGACGTGTTTGAGTGGCATCGTCGTACGCATAATTCAGGCAAAGTATTCCTAACTGTTTGGGTAACACTTGCACTCGAGATTTGTCTCTTGGACTTTTAAACAAGACCACATAATGGGCATTGAGACTGATGGTACGATGTGCTTTACTTTGTTGAATTAAATTTTTGAGTTATGTAAATAATACTGACATTACGATGATGTCCTTTTCGTGTAAACCATAGTTTAATTTCTTCTTCCTCTTTTCCTAACATGTCATCGAAAATGACAAGAAGTGTTTGACTCAAGTCAGAAACAATCCTATCGTCTTCCCAAGGAATGCCTTCTACAAACGAAACGGATTCTCCTTGACTTTCTTGGAGTATGGTGTAAGCCGATTGCCACTCTTTGTAACACCACACGATACGTTGAGGTGGACGATCAAAAAATGGGATTTGTGTTGGATCACACGTTTGACAAATTCGGTTTTGTCTGAACTACTCTAGCCAGCAATTAACATGTTAAAGGGATGACGAAGATACAAAGCCTCCAAACTTTGATGATCTAACTTTTCGTCAATCACTTTGAGAACAGAAGAGGAAGAAGAGGAAGATGCAGCAATGACTATGGTATTGAGAATTCTGAGAGGATCATGAAAGACACAAGACATTTTATACATGGGATACACACTTAATTTTTTTCTTCAAAAAGTGTCACCACAAGCAAAAAACATATTTACATGTCAAGAATTAAAACACGAAAACACATAAGATATAAATGGCTAGGTACATCAATAAAGCACAAATTAAAATGACAAAAGCTGTATATAAACAAGAAAGTGTATGCTTTACATTGTACATTTGTATTCTTCGCATTGTCCCTCAGAGATTATATGCAATTATTTCTATGGCTCGATCTTTAAAACAGAAATATAAATATCCTTGGTCCAAAAGTACTCATTCTCCTTCAGAGATTATACGCTATTTATGGAGTAATACTTCTGTCAGAAAAGGTATATGTGATAGATAGTAAATTATGAACTAGACAAATAAAACTGCAATAATAAGCTTTACAATTTCTTTAATACCTCTGCTTGACCGTAGGCCAGTTGTAAACCTCAATAGCTTATTCAAAAGCATGGTGTAAGTTACCTTGGAGATGAGTTTAATGCTGAATGATACATTGTGCTGATGATGTTTATCGTTTCAGTCGACATTTGTCTGTAGATAAAAGCTATGGTATTTATATACAAAAAAGTTAAAGTATTTAGCAATATAAGTTTTATTTTCCCTTTTCCACTATAGTGCCAACAATTTTATCTCGTGAAAGTCCACGTGATATCGGATGGTCGAGTACGCACTATTAAAAGTGACAATGGAATAATTAGTTCAACATCTTCTCCAGTGTCGATGTTGAATGGTGGAGTCATTGACACCTTGCACAACTACTTCATTAGCAATGCTATATGCAGCTGTGAGAGAAGATAGAGATGGATTTCAAGATGTGTCCTATGTGTGAAGCATTTAAGCATCGCATCAAAAACGTTGAATCATTCAAGATCGCTGACTACATCATTTAGGTGATTGTGTGAGCACATATTGTCATTGGCATGACCTTGAACAGTATTGTTTAAACTATTTTCTATGTGAGACTTTATTACATGGTCAATGGCACAAATTCATAAATGACAAAGCAACCAGTACACAATTTTTTATTAAGCCATGTTTTTGTCAGCAATTTTCGATTCCTAAATTTATATGTCTGAATGTTATCTAACTAGCACCATATGCAGATAGAGGCGATCCCATTATGCATGACCAAAATCTAGTGAAGCATTTGATACCATTTGATGTCATGTAATCATCTATCAATTCATACTGTAAACTGTAAAAGTTGCGGATGGGAATAAATCTACTAATCAATGATATTACAGTGAAGATTACAATATCTGGCAATTATTTGGACATTATATCAGTTCTTGCTTTGACAAAGATTTTATGAGTCTTCTTGATTTGTTTCTTGTCCATCGTTTCCATCTCATTTTCGGTTAGATAGTTATCTCTTTGCATGTTCCATTTGCAATAGATTTACTTATATACTGTTTGTGCTCTTTAGTTTATGTGAAAGTAGAATTATTTTGCTATTTTGTTCTTTGATAAATCCCAGAACTTTTCCAGCTGTTCTTTGTACACGAAGTCGCTATTTGAATAATCAAAGAATGGTTGAATATGGTTGTGATGGTTTTCTTAATTCAATTGAGAATCCATTAAATGAAGATGTTACATTCACAAGAAAAAATACAAGTTTATGATACAGTATATCTTGGAATGGGTTGAAACGGCAAAATCTACGACGTTTTAAAGTCGCTGCTTCAACTGAACATATTAGTATTTCACGCCAAGTTCTCGACTCGTACAAGGATACAAAGAATCGCATTTGAATAAATGAATTAAAATATGAATTGGAAAACAAACTTTTATACTAAAATTTCAAACAATCTGTTTGTGATTTCTCTGACTCGGCATTTATCTAGTCTATAAGTAGTTGAAAAATGTAGCCGCCTTATTCCGGATAATACAGGGTAGAAACCAATTTCAGATAGCTGCCGCTATCAAATTATCTGGTCTGCTTGCAGTTACCGCTACCAGCCACGAAAGGATATCTCCGTTAGCCTTATCTTTGATGGTCGCTCGCGTAAGGAAGGACCAGAGTTGATGGTTAATTGTGAGATGTGCCAATATGACTGATTTTGATGGCGTTTATGATTGTATTTCATAAAACGTTTGTAATCTGGACATATAATAATAAATAAAGTGTGTGCCTGGAACCGTTGTCGTATTGATTTTGTGAAATATCATTCATGGTCAGTGCTTGCAAAGGATTGAAAGAAAGAACATTTTGCAGTGTCACTTATGTTTTACTTCAGCTTTGTACTTTATGCCATGCTTTGAAGATATTGTCCCCTATTTTTAGTACATTCCTGAAATTATCATACTCTTAAAACAATGTTACATGATCTAATTAAATCTAAATGTTACTTAAAATTGTTTTTATATCTGAAATAATCGTGGCGGAAGGCTGGGACGTCCGTGTACTCTGCACACTTTAGTACAAGCCCACTCCCGAATTTTAATGTTACTTCTCAATATGCGCATTAGTAGCTAGGCTGGCTTAACTGTGTAACAAAAATACAGGACATCAGTCTAGCTTCTATAACATTTTAAGACGGATGATGTGTCCATTGTTTTAGGCTCGATCTGACAATAAAAACAGACAGCATGAGGAATTTTGAGCAGAATATTACATTTAAATTTGTTAGTAAAACGAAATTTAACTTATTTATCATTTACTTGTCAACGAAATAATATATTATTTTGTGAATTGAAAAGAATGTAAGCGTAAAATTTCTGAACCAGTGACCTATATTTGAATAACTTTGTGCTATTTTACTATTCGCCATTTCTTACCACTATGGATGATTTATTCTTGAATCCCGTTAATATTAACAAGCATATAGTGTATGTTTGTATTACATTTTTTATTCAAGAATGTTAGGTCATCGAGTAAAATATAATGAATGGACAGGTATGTACTATAAAGTTGATTTTTTACTGGTGAAAATCAACACCTAGCTAGAAAAGTTAACAAGTATTATTTTACTCTTCAGATTCAACAAATAAGATAAGAATTATGGAAGTGTGTATGTATTTGAAAGATAAGATTCAAAATATTAAAGGAGGATATAATGACCTGTTGATATAAAATTATCAAAATGATATAAATAAGACATTCCCAGACCTTTCCAAGGAGATTGATATACTAACTGATAAAAGTCAATAAACAACGGAAGTTGATCGTGAGAAAATAAACGAGGAAGGAAGAGACACCGTACATTTAAAAAAATGAGGAAGAATGGGCAAATAAGGGAGAACAGAATAACGAAAGAGAACCGGAAGAATGAGTGAGGACTAGAGAAGAAAGAACCGTCAGCAAAACAATACAGAAAATAAGAGACTTAGGAAACAAAATAAATAAAGAAACAGTTTACAGAACTTTTCAGAGGAACGTCGCTGTAAACGTGAAATTGAAATATGTAAAAAGATGACTACGTATCTTAATAATTGTTTATAAGGGTACTAGAAGTGATTCAAAATAAACGTTTAACATAATAAATGATTAACTTTCAAAAAGTCTATATTATTTGTAAGCTTAAATTCACCCCCCCCCCAAAAAAAAATAAATAAATAAATAAATAAAATAAAATATATATATATTGTTTTAGGAAAAAGAATATTCATTGTATAGAACTACATAGTCTAAAATATACAATGTGGTATTGTAAGGAGCTTATAAGGATTTGGAAAATGGTTAAAAAATATCCTAAGGAAAATCATTTTTACTTGAATGATGGGGGCATAAGTGATGTCGCCATTTTTCCCGTTGACAAACCGATCTACGATATTTTGTCTAGTACATTCTCGAATCGTATTAGAAGTAGCAACAAATGTGATATATCTCAGTCGTTTAGGCCCAGGCAACCCTAAATTATCTTTCTGTCAGCCACATTTGGCAATATTTATTTTACTTCTGATTCCCGACAATTCCCGTCTGTCGCCGTAGGTGAATAGGAATACCCGATGTTTAGATGCTTTTTAACATTTCGGTGTGTGGGTGGGTTGGTGGGTGGAACCTTTGTTTCTTCTTCGTAAGTTGAGCATTAAAAATTAATAACCCGTTCTTCTGACAAACAGGCAACTAAAAGAGTAAGATCAATAGCTTCGTCGTTCTAAAACAGAAATTGCATGTATATACGACAGGACATAACACATAATATACATAGCTACATTACATTGCACTACATATTCTAATACCTAATAACGAAGCGTACAATACAGTCATGCTAAGATAATTACATATGCTCCCTCGAGACAGTTTTAGAGAAATTAGACACTGGAAAATGAATAAAATATACAAACTCACTTGTCCTGGAGAAGTTTCTGGGAATAAATCTTTATAGTGTCCTTGAGTTTTTATCTTTTCTCATGAGTTATACTTTATTTCTTGACAGATTGTTTAGAATAATAAAGCGTTTTCTAAGCCACATCACCATCATGTCTTTAATTTATTTTCCAGCAAGTTGCTAAACAAGACCTGCACAACATGCGGACTTCTCGCATGAACTTCCTGTCATATAATCCATAAATGATTGGATTTGCCATATTGTTAATAAAGAAGGTCCATCGAAACGTCTGGTAGGCCACAGTTCCTGCAAAGGAGAGATTAGGTAGAAAGTTCTTGTTAAGAAAAGCGGCAGTTCGAAGTGCCAAATGTGGGAGGAAGCTGCAAAAGTACACTACCGTGATGATGAACAAAACTCGAGTAACAGCAACGGTCTTATTTTGTTTGCTCTCACCGTCTGTTTGATTAGTAGCTCCATCGCTAAACAAATGGCTTTTGCTTTTACTCTCAAAGGATTGTTTTCCCTGTCCGCTTTCCTCACGCGAGATTGCGGATTTGTTAGATCTATCGTCGCAGATGTTTTGAACTATTCCTCCCTTTCATGCTTCTCCCTTTAGCGAATTTTGCGAACAAGAAAATTCAGAAGTCTGTGTTTTAATCACCAAGTATGCTTCTGAAAAGTGATTTTGATTTTTTCTGGAAATTGTTTTCTTCATACGAAATATTTGTTTTCCGATGAAGGCGTAAACGAGTGAGAGACCTATCAATGTTGCGAAGACAATGAACAGTAAAAAGATGTTGAAGTATGCTGGATATTTTGTGTCCGCAAAGTCGTCGCTCACGTCGCATTCTGTACCAACAATTTGATCAACGCCAGTTTTAAAAGTCCTGTTTCCATACATAACAGCGGCAGGCCATGCAAGTAAAATCCCTAACATAACGTCTAGAACGCATATGTATTTAGACAAGCGCTCGGAGAGCTGTATTCCATGGGGAACACAAACCTTACGATATCTTTCTGCTGCAATTGTTAAAAGAGTCATCGAGGATCCGAGACACATTAAATATGTCAAAAACGTACGCAGTTTGCAGACTCCACTGTTCTGGAAATTGATGGGATATCTCAGAGTCAATAAAATAAAGGGCATTGGTACGCAACATGTTAACAGATCGACAATTGCTAGGGAAACGATGAAAGTTCTATACGTAGATTGCTTGTATATTCTAAGATACACAAAAATGGCAATTGAATTTCCTCCAAAACCCACAATCATCAGAAGGCTGATGAATATAATACCGCCTATATTTTCCAGGACCTTCTCATTGTTTATGTGTTCAATTTGAAAGTCCTTGTTATCATCCTTGGATATGCTCACGTTGTTGTCCATACTTGCCATTCGCACAAAATCTTGATTTCTTTTTCGTTCATATAGTTCACTAAAATAATTTTTACAAACTCTTTTTTTATACTCCAGCTTCACCATAAGTGGTCGGTTAACTTCTCACACTTATTCCTCAGGTGTGTTTGAGTGGAAAACAATGATTATGTACGAATCAACTTTATATATACTATGTTACTTCAATTTATGACTATGGGAACTCCGGATTATTTCCGACACTTCTCGAGTGTGTTCTCCCACGTTCCTGACTAGAATCACAGGCGCTCAATGTTGAAGGGCTATTGTAATCTGCGTCTAGGTGACTGCTGTGTTTACTATTTTCAATTGGGTTTCTGTCATTCTAATTGGTGATTGTTTCAAAACAAAAATTTCCAATCGACCGATTTTGTTGTTTACGATCAGTAGCATATTCCGAAAATGAGTTTCAGGTGTTGCCGCACAGACTTGTTGGGACGAAAAGGCGATAATCAAGTTCAGAGTGTGTACGATTACATAGAAACAACCGAAATGACTGTCAGCTGTTGTGCTGTTAGTTATACAAAACGGTGTATGCTGGGAACACAGTTTTCGTTTTGCATGTTTCTGCACGGGAATACAATATCTGAGCGAGACAGACGTGAACTATGGTTGAAAGTAAGCTTTGGAACTGTTTCTCTGCACAGATAGCCACTTTATAACATCAACGTGGTATAAACAATATACTGTTATGAATCAAAAACATACGTGCAATAAAAAAATAATTTCGTATCTCACCTTTAGTTTTAATAAATACATTTGCTTACCATTATTTTGTATGTTCATATCAACGTAAAATTCAAACAAGGGTGCATCAGGTTAGATATGAATTATAACAGTATTGACCACAAAAGATGTTATCAATATCTAGGCCTATAATGTGCCCGAAATTTTGTTTTTAGTCCTACTTTCTAATAATATAACCAATACTTTACATATATGTTGCTATTTGATGACATTTATATGCCCAATCACAATGAATAAGTTTGTTTTAACACCATTTTTGACCATGGGATAAACTTTCAATAAATCTAAACTTTTAAACCATATATTGGGCAGCTGCATACAATTAACTAAACTTCCGATTACTGATTCATGGTATATACCTATATATTTCAGGCAGTTAGTGCTCATTTTATTAGAGGTATTTGAGAATTGGTCGCTACAGAACCAATTTTAGTTTTCTTTTCTTATTACTTGAGATATACTGATAATTCGTTGATTTTATAACCTGTAGTGAAATGGAATAAAATATACATGCATTAAGTCTTAAAAATAAGGACTTTGAATTGCTGTAACATTTTAACAAGAGGAGTCACATTTGAAGTAAGTGTTGACCAAAACATTGCATTATTATAAGGGATATTGTGACACCATCCGTGTGTCCATCTGTCTGTCCATTACTGCATCTCCTAAAATATCTGGGTAAAAATTCCTGAAACGTTGTAGCTAAGGTGATCCGACGATGACCATTAGCTAGAGAGGGGTGTCATTAATGGCTCCTACACATGACATTCCTTGGAGGTTTCAAAGGTCAGATATAAAAACATTTCTTTACAATTACATTTTCAAATATTTTATGACCAAAGCTTATATATGTAGCCATAACATGAACACTCATCAAATATGGGACACATCTTGAGTGGGGTGAGGGGTCGGAATTTGAAATGAAAAGCATGGTGATTTTCCAGATTTTTCCAGGAGAGAGATCCAATGACCCAAGTCATCCTGATTTTGTCCAAACCATATTTTAATGCATAGCATCAGACCAACTAGTATCTGCAAAACGGCTCAGCGCTTCCAAAGATTTAAACTTAAAGCAGCCACAAAGAAACCAAAACTGACGGAAATACCAGAAGAAACCATGGATACAGAATCTGACAGGCAGAGCATCATGAAGACAGTGAAAATGATAAAGAGAAAAAAACAATATCAATATGATACATTTTGAAATGACTCTGACTCAAGTTAATTATGAAACATAATTAAGTTAACTTATATTTAAATGTACAATTTCAAAAGTGAGCATAATAAAATACAAAATCAATACCAGAATAAACTTATTTAGAATAAAATGCAGTCAAATGTAACTACACACTCTAAATTTGACAATGTCAAGAGACATTATGAAAGTATACATTGAACGCCCACATTAAACTTCCGGACAAGAAGATTTACAAGCAATTACGGTTGTACATATGGCACATTTGCTAATACATGTTTATTAGTCAAATTTGGTAAAATTATCGATCATTGATGATGTTATTAATAAGAGGTAAAGTAGTGCATTCTTCAGTTGCATGTGACATGCTTCCTGTACATTTAGACATTTATGTAGAAAAATCAATCTGAAAATATGGAATGATGGATAGTAATATATGTCAATGATAAATACATCTCTCTCTCTCTCTCTCTCTCTCTCTCTCTCTCTCTCTCTCTCTCTCCATCAACCATCCATCTATCCATATTTAGTTACATGCATAGATATAAATAAAGAAAGGTTTGCAGATATAATGATAGATGGATAGAAAGATATACATTTAAGCGTTGAAAATATCAATAAAGTTTTATTAATTGACAACAAATTCACATTCATTCACACCTTAAAGAACTCAGAGTAGATATTCTTTACGTATACTTTGTAAAGTTTGTTCGACGATATGCTGCGGAGCACACTTCATTCGTTAATTCATTATTGGTGATTTCAAGAAATAGAAGACCTTACACGAGAGTCATTTCAACTGAAATTAGCACAAATGTAAGATTATACTCGACAAAACGACCAAACAAGGTTTTTTTGTTGTTGATAAATATAGGGAAGTTCAACGACATTTAAATGCATTTTGGATAACATCAACATTAACATTAAACATTTGCTTTATATGATGCCATGGCATACAAATGATGTAATTCGACGAAAATATAAGATATGGATTTAGTAACCTTAACAACTCCGTGCTCTCATCATTATTATAAATTACAGTGTTGTGTTAGACACCATATTTCTAATTTTCAATTTTAATGGTGTACACATAGCAATAATTATAAATCTTAAAATATTCGTTTTATCATCACAAGGTACTCAGTGTAATGAATCTTATGGAGGTAGTATGGGCCTGTAGAAACAAAAGCAGTAGCTGAATCAACAGCTTCTGCGGACAAATGAGGGATTGTTCCGCCTGACAGATAAAAACAAATCCCAGAAGTCAAGAAGACTTAACTTTGACAAAGTTAAGAATATAATAAATTTAAAACTTTCCATTTTACACAGGTTTTAAAATGATCGTATTGTCCTTAGGATTGTTAATCTTGTCAAGTAAAAGGTGAAAAGAATCACAAGCAATTTATATATTGAAGACCATGTCTTCGTTGTTTCCATGAAACTGAAATTAGGTTTGTTAAATAAGGATATTGCATATAAATTTAGTATTTCATGCTCAGTTGTATCATATCTACGTAGAAAATGGTTGCCTGTTCTCCCACAAAATTTGAAGCATTTACTTATATATCTATCTCTGATATCAGTCAAAAACATTTACCAGAATGTTTTCACAGAAAATTTAAAATGTGTAGATGCATTATTGAACAGAAATATTTATTGAAAGACCTAAAAATCTAACTGTTAGAGCTCACACGTGGAGTAATTATAAGTATGCCGACACAATACAATATCTCATTAGTGTGATACATAATGGAGCAGTTAGTTATTTATCAATTGAATGGGGTGTCAGAGTTTATAATCAAGAGGTATCACTTTTATCAGGTTTTCTAAACAAAATTGAGCCAGGTGATGTAATCCTTACTGACAGAGGTTTTGCAATTCAAGACGAAGCAACTGTTGTTGTTTTTCTTAATTTTACAAATTCCTTCTTTTACAAAGGGTAAGAGTTAGTTGGCTGCCAGGAAGCTGGTACTTCCCGTCAGCTATATCGAGATCGTATTCACGTTGGAAGAGTAATTGCCAATTTTGAAAGGTTTAGACTTCATCAGATAGTGATTTTATTTTCACAAGTTGATCTTTTTGAACATGCCAAAACTTGGCCGCTTGCAGTAACTGAAAACTGTGGGACCAGCTTTCAATGTTTTTGTGTTGTATTTCCTTTTCAGAGTATATTTCTATCAATACTGCAGTAATTATCAAATCGTAAGCCCAAGGTTCATGATAAGCCCCCCTCCCCTAACTTATCTAAAATTTGTTAAAGTTTTATGCCCACCATACTTTTAAACAAATCTACAAGGCAGGCCCCTCCTGAGCTTATCCTGGGAGAAATAATGTACTAACACTTCAGGAAACTAACTGGCAGTTTATGATACATATTAAACAGTATTCTTACTAATTTCAGTCATTATACTTATTATATCAGCATTTACAAAGGAATTCAAAAATTTAATAGGATACAATTTGCAAGGATTCTGTGGTTGCTGCAAACCACAAATTCAAAAAGTCAATGAAAAATGGTCCTTCCGTAGGAAAATATTAGGACCCTTTTCCCAATATGTGAATTTAAATACGGACAGAAATATAATATTTTGCAAAAACCATAAAAATTGAAATCCATGACAATAAATTCATTAACAGTAAAATATAACCACATGCAAACAAGATTAATATTTAGTGCGCATTACTGGGGGTAGTGCCTATTCTACTACTAGAAATATAGGGGAGAAATTCCTTCCAACACTTCAAACAAAGGGGAAATTTAACGCAGTAATTAAGATAGGGTTTGCAAATATGGTGCACGATTTTTGTCGTTTGGTCAATTGTTTTTGCAAGATATTTGTTATATATATATATATATATATATTAGCTTGAATTTCGCAATTCCATCTCCAAGAATGGTGTTAGTTTTGGTCTACCTAATATCATAATCATTGTATTGTATAAACATAATTTGCATAGTTTTTCCAACTGGGTCATGAATTGTTTATCTAAACATGAGTTATTCATGAATGTGTAGCGTTGCTTTCATTTGATACTAGATCTGATACACAATTGGAGTGGCTGATGCAAGGATGTAGGATAATTATATACAACTATTCTGTTATTGTTACTTTTGAATCTTCAGTCTTATCACTAACAATATATATATACATATATGTTAACATTTGATCTCTGGATGCATATGAATCACTTCATTTCGTCAAGGACTTACTTTTGCACCAGATTGATACATCAATAAAGAATAAGTGTATTAGATTGGGAATAATAGTCTTCAGTGTGAGGAATGGTGGTTGTACTGTACCAAATATATATTTTCCAGATCAGCTGATGTATTCCCATTGTAACCACAATATCATCCTAAAGTACAAAGACTAATACCTATTATTCAAACTCTACATACAATGTTTAACTGTTCTTCTAAAAAGAGAGAAAGAGAGAGAGAAAGAAATTATATTAGCCATTATACGCAATATATTCGAGACGTTAGGGCATATACTCTGGGTGCGCGTGTCTGTGTGTGCTCGTGAAGACCAATAAAAGCAAGACACGGTGTTGATATAAATATATGGAAAGAGTTTAATATTTCTATATGTTTAAACTGAGATTATGAGAGAGAGGGAGAGAGAGAGAGAGAGAGAGAGAGAGAGAGAGAGAGAGAGCATCGCTAATCAATTCACAAATATTTGGTACCTTTTCTCCTTTGCGTGCAGGTATCCAATGCAAATGATACTTTGATTTATCTAAACTTTCTACTGTGATTGACTGAAGGATTGTATTTTAATTGCCCTGTATTTATTTAGTTCTTTTTATTTTTGTATTGTCTTTATTTACTGTTGTCAAGTCTGAGAGATTTCATCAATTTTTTTCAGAAGTTTTCAATCGTTCCTATGTACTTCAAATCAGAGAAATTCAGGTTATTTCGGTTGCCGGGTGAACGCAAACAGTCCGTTACAAATAGTACAAAGAACCACCATTTATCGCTTTTAGTCATTACAAAGAGCCAAACGCGCGATTCTCATAGCCAATACTCTTTCAGGACTCACTGTACTAATTCAGCTCCCATAGTAAACCTATGCAAACACCATGATATTCAAAATTCATTAACTTTAAATTTCTGAATGCTCATGATCAAACCTATATGTGTACTTAGACATATCCTTGATGACAGCTTCTGTGTAGAGAAAACAATATGAGCCGCGGCATTTGCTGGATCTACATTTGTTTTCAATTCCGCACCAAAGAGTCAGGTGCTAATTTCTGTAATGAGTTTTCCAAACTCAAGTCTGTAAAAGGACTGAAATTCCATGAATAAAACATTGTCTCTGAGGGTGGGTGGGTTCAGTTACAACTAGGATAAGCTCTCAAAAGATTCTTTTTACTAAAATCTTTCTTTCATTATCAATCAATCCTGGCCAGCCAAACCCATATATACTCTATTTTATCTTTACCCATTTCTAGACTGGCTCCCATTCTTTCATGTAATTAGTACCGTGAGTCCTTCAGAATATATCGCTGCCGTAAGGCTGTTTTCACCCCATAGGTCATCTAAACCTTAGTGCATCTTCTCGGCGCATTAGGGAACGAGTACGTTGACTGGATCATACTTTACTAGTTTTATCACAGATTGAATTCCAATCATAAACAAGGGTAGAAGAACCTGGCAGTGTATGGCAGATCCAATGCGCTTCATTATGACCTCATCGATATATTGTGACATCAGACGCGTGCTAGTTTGCAACATCATGAGCCTTGAGCTCCATCACTACAGGCAAATAATTATTGACTTTTTTATCCAGCGTATTTTGCAATCTAAATTGAATGTGATGCAGTTATCAAGGCGTATGGTTTTCTCCAGATGACATTTTGCCATAAAATGTACATCGTTACGGCAGTGGTATTATCCTAACTAAGGGAGATAACTCACTGTGAGGAGTCTGGAGCATAGCCTGGTTCATGGCCAGTATGTAGCTACCGCACATGTGGGCCCAGTACGAGCAAATACACTTTTCAAAATGGTGACAGACTGGTTTAAATATTTACTTTCGTGTCTATGAATGGAAACAGTATGAAACGATAAATGCTGGGAAAAATAACAGCATGATCGGCATATCATTTCTAAAGTTTCTATCAGTCACATTTCTGATCAGTTGATATATGAAAATCACTCTTTCTATTGATGCTTGAGTCAGTTTAATGTGATGAATGATTAAGAATGGACAACAATTTTGTTTCCACAGCATTTACATCGCTCATGATGACCAATGCCCATGAGAATTGTTTGATGTAGAGGCAAACTTTTTTCAGTTTCTGTCAGTCATACTCAATCACAGATTGCCCATTCATGCTGAATTGAAACATAACACAATCTGGTTTTCTTTCTATGCCCGAGTCTGTGTAATGGGACAAATAATTGAAAATTAGCAACAACTTTAATTGATATATATCAATACAATCTGGGATATTCCAATAAGTTCCCACCTATCAACCATTCCCTTTTGATACGCAAAATCAAGTTGACAGAGGAAAAGTTTAAAGTGTTTTATTTACCTGCTGTAGACCCAGTTGCTCATTATTGGAGAAATATTTCAAACAAGCAATAATTCAAAACGTTTTCTTTACATGTTTTTCAAACAGGTAAAATTTGAAGATAAAAATAGCTCCTTTTCTTTATCGGATAGACAGATAAATATAAATCATAAGGCAGCACCCACTCAAGTTAAGATTTTTCATTTTGTTTTACATTTTTATTATTTACCAAAGGTTTTTTCTTTCTTGATCAGATTATACATTGTAAATTGAAGAGCAAATCACGGATGTATTGCAATTTTCATTCATGAAAGTTTACTCGTCAGATGTATTTTCTGGAAAATAATGAAAACAATCACAGCAACTACAATAACAATAAGAACTACTACTATTACTACTACTATTAAAACCAAAATAATGGATTCTAATAGTGCCCTTGGAATTCTACACGATCCCACACCCACCCACCCACCTCACCCATTGCTAAGTAGATCTAAATCAAACGTTCGCAATATGGAAGACTTACCATCCGATCCAACAATTTCCATGCAAGGATAGGAAATCTTCCATTCAGTATTGAACCAATCCATTACTTTCGTCTCTGAGGATCTTGCTTTTCCTTCATGGAAGAAATCGAACTCTCTGAATCTAAATCGGCAAACTCTGCAGCCGCTCTTATCCATTCCAACATGGGGCTAGATGGGCGCTTGGTAATTTTATGTTTCGTTTTCGCACGTAATTGGGTAATTATCATGAATTATCTTAATTATATACCAAAGATAGTGTTTGGAATTAGGTGACAATGTTTATTTAATGGAATAATTTTTAAAGAATAACAAGAAACA
Source organism: Margaritifera margaritifera (assembly GCA_029931535.1). Taxonomy (NCBI): domain Eukaryota; kingdom Metazoa; phylum Mollusca; class Bivalvia; order Unionida; family Margaritiferidae; genus Margaritifera; species Margaritifera margaritifera. The sequence continues at coordinate 71,638 of JAQPZY010000414.1, read as the reverse complement.
CACAATCATATCGGTACAGGTGAATAGGATATCAGACGGTTCAAAAGCATCGCAGGCTAAAATGAAAGTGTGTCAGGATCGCGTCGGCACACGGCCATGGTGAGTACACTGTCAAATGGTAGGAATTGAACCCGGAACGTTCTGGTCATGAGTTCAACGCCACATCCGTTAAGCCCCTGCAGCACCCTTGGGTGGGGATTTCAGTTATTTCCAGGTTATGAGTCCAGGAGTGTGGCCCCTAGAGGATTAAGGAGAGACCCAGTAATCCACGCTGACTGCATTGACTAACTCCCCTTATAATCGCTTGTATGTGTATGTACTTTAAGGTTGCAGCTATGAACAGTTTTTAAGTTATGATTCGGACCTGGCCCCCAGGGGCAGGGAGAGATTCAGAGAAGAACGCTGGTTGTATAAACGACTTGTCCTTTCTATGCAGAGATTGTGATCCTATGTATGTGGTCTAGGAAAGAAGATAAATGACACCAAAAATTAACAGACCATGTAGCAACTATGTGCTACAGCCTTTTCTTTTCCCTCTATAGTTTCAATATGTGTGTTAATTTTGCATTCACGATTTGGCATGTCAACTATATAGGTGAGCGATATTAGGCCCACTTGATCCTCTTGTTTACTTGATCTAATGTGTACATTATACAATTACGAAACACTGGCAGATCCTGTTCACAGTAAAACTTCTCCTTTTAAGTACTCAAGAACGACACCATCCTATAATGGGAACACAATTTATCACTCCCATTCAACCTGTAAAAACAAGATACTTATGTTATGAAGTCAGACCCCTCCTAATTCTAATAATTTTTCTCCAGTACAACCAGTCATTTTAATTTGGACCTTGCATTATTTATTGTGCAGCCAACGTGTGGCTAATTGCGGGCTTCAGGTAACAGTTCTTAAGCTACTGTTTTTCCTGATTGAAGAATAGAAGATAATACTTCAGATTTCAGTGCAATAACTTTTAGCAATGAAGTACCTAATTACATCGACTTCTATAGGTGGAGATGATTAAAAACAAAATACATGAACTGCAGCGGCTTTGCAACAGAATCCTCAGGCTTTGATTATGTTGTTCCTTTATCTCCCACCTCGCATGTGATCCTGATGAAGGGTCATAAGCCATAATCCTATACACATATATTATGTATCTTCAAGATTTTACATATCGTTATAATATTTGGTAAAACAAAATCCCCTATAGCTTTTAATCCCAAATGGACACGGTAAATTCAAACACTTTTCTCGAGCCCATGTTGGTGGCAAAGTGAGACATATCAGTCACTCTTCAGGCTAGTTCATTCGGTAATACATTCACTCACCCATTTCACCTTTGGGTCAAGGCCACAGTCTAAGAAGATATATGCGTTATGGTTTTAAAGCTTTTTGTTTACTTATAATTCCTAAATCCCTCAATGAATTATGTTCATATATCCGATGAATCAATATGTGATAAACTCAATTTACCGCTCTGTCCTCGATGTCAAGGTCACATCTGTTTGAATTATCATTCAGACGTTGGCCTAAAACAATGAGTCATCTGCTTTTATTTCCTTATTGATTTATTTCATTCTGTAATTGCATGGTGTGTCTCATTATGATGCAAAGACTATTCATTCTGCGATACACTTGCTTACCCTTATCACCTTGGGATCAGGGTCATACGCTTTACAAAAATGCCTTGAGCATTATCTCAACATTTAAGCGCTGGCCTTTAGCTGATTAAGAATTAAATATTCATTATGAAAATAAACTGCTCATGATCATGCTTGTAGCCCCACTCTCTGTGAGATTTTAATACAAAGATATGCTGTTGAGCACTATAACCTACTTGCATGGTAATGTAATATACAGTTAATGACTTCATGTACCTTAAGGAAGAAGTATTAGTGCAGAAAAAATGACATGTGAAATGTTTAAAACTGTAGTCGTTACTAATTCTTTTTTCCCCACCTCTCCTGTCGTACCTAAACTTGACTCGTTCTTGTCACTTTCAGCAATGTCCGTACTGTAAAATCATTTTTTTTTTACATTTCACGTAATACTTTGTTTAACATGCAGTTAGCAATGTGAACATTTGCTGAAAAAGCATATATATATATATATATATATATATATATATATATATATATATCCATATATGGTAATTCGCCTTTTCGCCTTTGAAATGTATTGTTGTCTTTCCTTTGTGTAGTCAAGCCACTTTGATCACTTATATGTCCGTAAGAGCAATTTTAATATACAATACAACACATCTTTGTATAAAATATGTTCCGGTTTCCATTCTAATTTTATGAAGAGAAATGTGATTGTTTATGCACTAATGATAGTCAAGACGACAAGACAGCATGCCTCTGGTGCTTTTTTACTTATTCGAATTTAAAATTACAACCCAGTTGTGTATGGTTTATTTACTTACTGTTGTGGTTTTTAATGTCGAAATCAGTAGAAGCAATATATTTTTGCAGCTGATTTGATTGTTTGTTAACATTCGCTTTGACTGGTTATAGACTGTGTTTTATGTATGCATCGTTACAGTAATAAGAAACCCATTTCCATTGCAACCTCTGTGACGTGGAAGATAATCACTTTGCAGACATGATACATAATATGAGTATAGTATGTTCCAAGGATCACACTCTCTGAACAAAGAAAATAAAGTCTTCGACAAAAATGCATCAAAGAAAATCAAACTTTTGAAGTGAATTGATTAAAACCCAGTGTCTTCTGTCCGACAGTGGTACTCAGACTAGAACAGTTGTGGTTATTGAGTGATTAGAACTAAGATGGAGTGATTGTAAAGAAATAAAAGAAATTGCTGTCTTGCTGCCTTTAGATACAATATTGTGGAAGAATTTTTAGCGGTTAAGAAACGGAAAATACTGGCTCAATCAAAGCCATTCCAAGAAACAGAAAACAACAGACCAGAACAGAAGAAAACAGAATCTGTATTCTCTGTTGGTCACATAGAAAAATCAGAGGACGTGTAGAGTTTGTATGAATGCAAAAACTATGATTGTTGTCATGACATGGCTAGCAAACATACATGATTTTCCAAGAGTAAAAATATATGCGGCATTAACACAAACCGCTTCATTTTCAAAGTATTAATGTATAAAATAAAATATTTTTGAAGATATAAAATGTGTTATTCATTGATGAAAGTACATTTAAGGATAATGATATTAATCTTCTATTTTATTTGAAGCACATAGTGGGCATAATATGCGGTTTTTGTATCCTTCCAATCTGCCTTTTTCTGTTTGTAGCCAGTGTTCTGAAAGTCTAAATTTTCCCACTTTAACTTCAAATTTAATGGAGAAATTTTAACAATAATTCTCAAATATCAAAAAAGTTCCCACACATACTATAAATGTGTCATTTTAACTATTTACCATTGTCTCATTATAGTTCTGTATGAAATGTTGTTGCAGTTTATTGACTAAAAAATGTAACATTCATGCCATTGGGAAAATAATTTTTTTTATCCAAATGTGAATCTGACTGACTTTGTCAAATATATTTTTTTATACAAATTATATTCATTTGTGTTCATATAAGTCTGTATGAACATGATAAAGAAGTAACAACATGCACAAAATACACGACAATTTACATGTTTCCTTATAATTATGTGTTTCCTAAATAACACTAATGCTTACATACTTTTCCTAAGTATGCTGAAAGTGCTTTGGTTGTCAAATGCATGTACCAATGGAATGATGTTGGTTGGTTGGTTGGTTTTAGCAACACACTTAATAAAGTATTGGTTATACGATGCCTACGAAATGAGAGCTAAGTACATTTCCTACGGACATCGAGGCAGCTGACTCGAGCTGGTCTAAGCAAGTAGCAAACTCAGGACCTTTGTATTATGAGTCCGATCCTTCAGTTACTGAGCTACTGTGGCTGCCTCAGTGAAATGAGATGCGACAGCATCATCAAATGATTTTATGAAAATGTTAAAGGTCTGTTTATTGGCAAAAACCCATTCTTCATCTCTGGTTTGAGAAACTATGACTAAGTTTTGTCACGTCGGGTTCAATGTTTCGTAGGTAAAATTGTTTTTCATGAAGAGACTGTGATAGAATTGCATAACTGTTGTTCATTCAACTGAACAAGTTCAACATAGTGAGCAAGTTCGAGTGATTTTTTTATAACTGATAATGTAATAAGAACTGATAATGTAATACCAACCAATAATGTAAGATAATTATCATATAACATAATACTAACCAATGATGTAAGATAATTATCATATAACATAATACTAACCTTTGATGTAATAAAATGGTAGGTTAAGGTAATAAAATTTTAACTGATGATGCGCAATTATATTTCTTTTCCTAATAATTGTAACCGATGGTAGTTTACATATATCTTACTGACAATGTATAACAAAAGATATAAGCAAATATGTATAGTTTAGAGTGGCTTGTAGAATATGACTCGGAGCTGAAAGTTGTCTTCCAACTCATTCATGACTTCATCGTTCAATAAAAGTAGGGTGATGATGAAAACAGCCTGTTGCAGCAAAATAACAAGCATTTTTGATATGTAAAATAATCCTGAAATTATGAATGCATTTATTATGTAAATATTTATTTTAGAAACAAACATTAAACAAATGAATTTAAATTTATCAGTCTTATTTATTGTATAATTCTGTGAACTCTCATATGGCAAGCAAGGCTTGATTTCAACAAGAAGCTTAAAAATCACATTGAAAACTCTGATATTGTTTCTTGTTTATTACCTCGCTCTTCCCCTGAGCTTTCCTCCAACAAAGATCTATTGAGATCATCAATTTCTATTTAACGCACAAATTTTACAAAATTAACACATCCATTGTAGATATTCGCAATAAACATCAAGTAATAAATATGTTTTCACACATGGAAACATGTTGCAATTTCCAGCTTTTGTTCATACGGACACAGCAAGACATGTAGACCATAGTCCACAAATTCTTAAATATGCAAGTGATTGAAACTTAACGTGCAAGTGATTGATACTTAATGTTCACATTTAGTATCTTGAGTAATTAAATATGTAACAAAACAATGAAATCAGAACAATTAAAATCAATTGAATCTTCTTTAAAAAAAGTCTTGCAGCTACTGTAAAAATCTATCGGATACCAAAACGTTAAAGTTAAAACACTATGACATGTTCATGAAAATATTGCTTCTACTCTTCAGGTGCACATCATAACAATGTATAGGAATTTTAATGAGGTTAGTATGCATTTTCAATAAAACATGTTATACACTGGCTTATCGAAGAATCCGAGTATCTGCTGTACATCGGAAAAAAACACATATTATCGTGTTAAAAATGATTTTACGATGTGCACATTGCCAACAGTGCTTGCATATGTAGTTGGTGCCACATTTATTTTGCTTTCAGAGACCACGCTAGTAATGAAAGTTTTTCAGTGTCAAACTGTTTCCAAGTTTATAATTTATTCAGCTGTACATACACTGCTGTTTGAGTGGTCTTCTCACGTCCAAATATTCTTAGATATTGTAGTCTTGTTATTTATTGTTGTTTTTCAGTTTATTGATCATTGAGAACTGAATGGTGTCAGAACCTAGGCAATTGCAGCAGCTATAGCCACCCGAGGTGGGGGGTGGGGTGGGGTGGGGTGGGGGTGGGGGGTGGGTTGGGGCAAATTATGAATGTACATGTTCATGGCTGCCTCATGGCCTTGCCACTCATTTGACAAAGTCCTTCTTTTAATTTTAATGCAGCCTCCAAAAGAGTTGCCCTACTTGAGAAATCATTCTGATACCACTAAAAATCCGTGAATTTTAGATTATTTAAATCGTATCATCAATATGGATAAAGAGTACAGTAAGGTCTCAACTTCAACTTCAGTATTCAGTAAACATCTGTTTGTCTTATATCAACTGCCAAGGGACAACATTGCATCTGTGTGCAGCATGAACAAATTACTTTTTTTTTAAAGTATTTTCACTGTACAAATAATATCATTATGGCATCTATTTGCATAGCAGCTTTGAAGGCATCCAGGCAGGGAACTCTCACTGCACTGTCAGGAAGTCGGTTCCCATGAGCAACCGCCGCTTTAAAAAATTAATGCTTTTAAACGTTGATCCTGCATTAGTACATGATGTACTTCTGTGAATGGCTGTATCTTGTAGATCTTACTGATGCTGGGGTAGGGTGGTACATTCATGGTACAGCTACCAAGATATTTATGACTTTATATGCGTCATTATTGTGATGATTGCCATTGAAAGGAGGTGTTATGCATCTCAAAAACTCTATCAGTAGGGTACATGTTGTATGGCTCATTTTATACAAAATGGGCTGCATTCATCTGAATCTCTATAACCTGCCTAATTTGGGTCTTGTGTTGAAGGTTCCAGATGGTACATGCATATTCCAGCTTTGGTCTTACTAACTTGAAATAGGCCCTTACATTTACTTTGGATAGTTATTTAAATTATGTTTAAGAAATCCCAGCACAATCACCTGAGCTTATTAGGGAAATTAAAAAGATTTGCATAATGAGAACTCAGATCTAAAAGGAGTTACAAGAATGGTAGCTTGTGGAACACACTTTGATTTTGGATAACCAGGCCCATATTTTGGGAAATATTTTGAGAAAGTTTCTCAAACTAAATCTTAAAGTTCGGAAATTTGGACCATTTGTAATATAAATTAAAATAAAGTAAGAATCATGAAACTTTCTGAATCTTCTCGACTTTGACTTCCCTATTGATGTGCAAAATTGTAATGGTACAAACATACTCTAAGTATTATATTACATTTTGGGGTTTTGAGTTTGAACTGAAGTGTTGTGCTTAAAAAGATTTTAGAATACGGCCACAGGACTCATATATATATATATATATATATATATATATATATATATATATATATATATATATTGTTACGACTCTAGGTCTTATAAATATGTAACAGAAAAAAAGTGAAACCAACAATGTAAGTAAAATCAAGAAGCAATTTATTTCCAGACAATTAAAGTGAAAATTCAAAAAACACTTACAATTTGTGAGTTAACATCCAAATAGTCCTAAATATCCTAATCACAAGTTCAAAGTAATATAATGTTCCGATTGAATCCAATAACCTTGAATGTCCTGATGTACCACAAAGATGGAAATCGTGCAGACGCACACATTATGGTCAACAAATATTGGTTGCCTGACTTGGTCTTAGGTAATAGACCGACACAGTCTACCAATATTCTACTAAATGGTTCGTCAAAAGCGGGAACAGGTTGCAGATGAGCCTTCTGTATCTTCTGATTGGGTTTTCCTAGCATTTTACAATTGTGACAAGATCTGTAGTATTTAGAAACATCACTTCTAAGTTTCGGCCAATAAAAATGATTCAAGATCTTGTGATAAGTCTTACTGACTCCTAAATGACCAGCCAAGGAAGTTTCATGGGCTAGACTAAGAATTTCCTGTCGATTTGACCTCGGAACGAAACTTTGATAGCTCACCGACCACTCGTCACCAGGGGGTATCTTAGGTGGTCTCCATTTATCATAAGGACCCCATTTTTCACAAAATAACAACTTGTGTGGATTCAGTTTCACTAACAGCCCTCAGGAACAAACAGGAGATCTCAGAACCTTGTTCCTGTTCGATTGTCTTTTTCACCTTGATAAGAAGAGAGAGAATGAGTTGTAAAAAGAGGATCACTGTGATCAATACCTTTTGATTGGTCAATGTCAGGATAGAAAGTGACCTCATCAAAAGATTGACCAATAAACGTGTCAGCTAAAGGAATAATTTCTTGATCAACATCATTCTGAAGAGCTCTTTTTTGCCATAGCTCTGGTAACTGTACAAGTAGGACACAGATCAGGGATTTCAATCTCAATAGGATCAACCTTTTGATCCAAGCATGGTTTGTCAGTTACAAATGGATTAAGCACGACCTTATCTCCAGCTAGGTCATTGCCTAGCAACAAATGGATACCTTCTATAGGTAAAGAAGTCACTGCCCCAACAGTCACAGAGCCGGAAACTAAGTCTGATGCCAAATTGACACAATGGAGAGGAACATTTACAAAGCCGCACTCTCCTTCCTAAATAAGTACACTTTCACTAGCAGAAGACTTCTCAGACAAAGGCAAAGTGCCAGATAACAAGAGACTCTGAGAATCTCCTGTCTGTGTTCCCTAATATTTTAATAGGGATAGGTTTGGCAGAATAACCAATAAGTGATATAGAACCTTCTGACATAAATGGTTCATAAGTCTCCAAAATAGAATCAGACTGGGGTTTGTTTGACCCAACAATTGTATTGCTTTCGATACAAGACCATGACCTTGACCTTGTTGAAATAAGAGCATTTGGAATACCTCTGTCTTTATTCTGTTTCTTAGTTTTCAACCTGAAGCAATCAGAAATGACGAGCCCTTTCTTTTTACAACAAGTGAATGTTGGAAGAGATAAGGATTTCTGATCAGTATTATCAGATGTTTGATTTCTAACAGTTGTACTTTTTTGAAATTTAGAAGTACTCGTTTGAGACTGAGATGATTTTTCCCAGCATACTGCTGTGAGAGAGACTTCTTGACAAATGAAATTTTGTAAGTCAAGGAATAATCATCAGTCATGCGAGCAGCATTTTCCAAAGTTTCCACTTTTTGCTCATCAAGATAGGTCTTGACATCACTATGGATGCACCTCTTGAACTCTTGAATTAATACGAGCTGTCTGAAGTTATCGTAATCTTGATCAACCTTCTTGGCTGAGCACTACCTATCAAACAGTTGTTCTTTTTTCATTGCAAATTCGACAATTTCTTTTCTACATTTCCTAAAGTTTTGTCTATATGCCTCGGGTACCAACTCATAACCCTTCAAAATGTACTCCTTAACCACATCATAATCAGTACTTTGTTGTACCGTCTGTGAAGTGTAGACTTCACGAACTTTGCCAATAAGTACACTTTGTAGTAAAAAAAGTCCAATGCTCACGTAGCCATTTAAAGTTTTCAGCAATTTTCTCAAAGTGAAGAGGGTATGTATCTACTTCTTTTCCAGAAAAGGGGGTACTAACCTAATATATCGTTAACATCAAAACCTGAGCTTGAGTGTAAAGGGAAGGGGTGGGGTGGGGGAGTACTCTGCTTGCCAGTTCTAATTCTTTTGATCTATGTTGCATTTTCCTTTCTTCTTTTCACATCTGTCTCTCCTCTTTCTCTCTCTCTCTCCCAGCATCTGCATTTCCCTTTCCTCTTTCTCTCTTGAATCTGCATTTCCCTTTCCTTCATTTCCCTCCCCTCTGTATTTCTCTCCCCTCTCTTTCTTTCTCTCTCTCTCTCTCTCTCTCTCTCTCTCTCTCTCTCTCTCTCTCCGCATCCGCATTTCTATTTCCCTTTTCTTCTTTCGCTGAAGTTTTCTGAATTCTAATTCTATCTGTGGCTTTTTTAGCTGTAATTCCCTTAATTTCCAATCAAAACCAGATACAGACTGATCAATTAAATCCAAAGCACTATCATCCAAAATGTCCTTTCCCAACAAATATAGAATTAAAATATTCTTTTTCTCTTGATTTTTCAAAGACGCTTTCGCTTCAGAAAGATCATAATGTCTGGCAAGCTCAAGCTATTTGTCCTTTTTTATAGACTCTAACCTTAGATAACACTGTAAATGCTTCCTGGTTTCTCCAATGGGTGAAATACAAATCTTTACGCGGGACAATACAAATTCCCAAAAAATGTCAATTGACATTGTAATTTAAATAAATTCACATCCCGGACTACCCCCAATTTCTATTACGACTCTAGGTCTTATAAATATGTAACAGAAAGAAAGCGAAACCAACAATGTAAGTAAAATCGACAATCAATTTATTTCCAGACAATTAAAGTGAAAATTCAAAAGACACTTACAATTTGTGAGTTTAATTGCAAATAAACCTAAATGTCCTAATCACAAGTTCAAAATAATAGAATGTTCCGAATGAATTCCAATAGCCTTGAATGTCCTGATGTACCACAAAGATGTAATCCAGAATGTATTTGAATGAGTTCACATAAATCCTCAAATCATGTATTAATCCAAAAGTCAATGAGCACTTTTATATTTCCAATGAATATTGTAAATAAATAATTGCTCTCAAATTATATCTGATTTCAACAACACAACTAACATATATTCCTTACAGACTGATCTTTTAGAACCAAAATTCTTGAATAGGAATAAATGTGTTTACCAAAATATGTACATAAATACACATGCCTACATGACCTATGTCATATCAGGCTAATTGCGAAATGACTGTGAAAATATTGACCTACCTGACACATGTCACAACTGTCTAAATGCGAAATGCATATGAAAATACTAAGTAAACAATTGGACAAAAGTTAAGTATGCATTTTCAAATAACCATACAACTTACAATCACAGACAAAAGTTAAACATATGAACATCATACATAACACTAACCAAATTGAAAGATGGTGTGTGTTATATTTATGCTCTAATTGAGGTTTTGGGTCTTAAGATGTATACACTGTAACATAGTTTCAGGTTAAAGCTGTTTGGAAAGTTCGTTTTCATACCTAAAATGATGTTCATTTTCATCACATCACAAATTCATGATTAGGTGCTTTTCGGGCTGTTACATAGTAATTAAATTTAAGAATATTTACAGGGAATCTGTTGCAACTTTGCAAAGGAGGTGGGTTGATGGAAAAAACAAGCCCTTAGTTGAAAGTTTTGTGTCAAGTTTCAACATAACTGATTGTTTTTGGGAATTTGTTATCCATTTGTCATGAAAATTAATACGTGGAAGCATTTGTTGACGTATTACACTACCATATTAAAATTATGTAACCTTGACCTTCTTTTCAAGCTTGGATGATGTTTTGCTTGATATCTTAGCAACTATTTGGCCAACAGTCAATTAATTGTACTTATATTGTGTTTATTCTTTGTGGTTCTGTTCCTTATTAATTTAATTAATGTTTACACTCTATCTTTTAATACAATAGGGAGTAGATTTGGGTAAGGTCAACAACTAATACATGGTTAATTTTCTGATCAATCTTCTGTATCCTACTGCTGTTAGTTTCAACGGTTTTGATCGTGTATATATATATATATATATATATATATATATATATATATATATACATACATACATACATGTATTAGCATATATACACACATAAGATGACACATACATCGCTAACGACCTAGGCTTTGATAAGGTGCCATATTCCCAGCAGTTCGAAAGAAACGAAATGGGAATGCACACCATAACGATGAGCACAAATATTATATAATGACACAAAAGATGGAAAATGTTGCTGGGAAAATAACAAAGTTTCCCCATGTTTACACTTAAAGTAAGATATTCCGTATGGGACACTGAAATACGTGCACCGAGACAAATACATACACAATAAGTGACACATGGAAACGCAGAGAAGAAAACGTATCAAAGATAATGTACAAATTAAAATCTGTACATTTTGTTTGCTCTACAAGTGTCACTATTTGTATGTATGTATGTATGTATTTCATTGTCCCCTGCGGAAGACCTTGCTTTAGGTCAAATTGTAGGGAAACTTTGTTATTTTCTCCGCGTCGTTTTCCAACGTTTGTATATATATATATATATATATATATATATATATATATATATATATATATATATATATATATATATGTGTGTGTGTATGTGTGTGTGTGTGTGTGTGAAAAATCTTTGCAGTTTCTGAATTGTAGAATGTTATATTCTAGTTATTTCAGATTATTTTTCTATTTCCTGGTATGCAAATCTTTCTTGGCTAACTGAATTATCATTTGTTTCTGAACGTCTGTGAAATCCTTACAATTTCAGTCTAAGGCAGGATGTTTATTAGTGTGCACCGGTATAATCAAGTTTAAAGAATAATTCTTATTCATGCAGTGACCATTTGAAATAATTTGTTTTGCTAAATAATGTTGACTTTTCTTACTCGGGTGTCTACTCACTTTTGACCTTGAGTGTTCAGGAATCAAAACTGAAATGTGTGAAATGTGGAACAGTCTAAAGATATACTACACTACCATACTCTGAAATGTGTGAAATGTGTAAGAGTCTAAAGATGTACTACACTACCATACTTTGAAATGTGTGAAATGTGGAAGAGTCTAAAGATGTACTACACTGCCATACTTTCGAAATGTGTGCAATGTGGAAGAGTCTAAAGATGTACTACACCACCATACTTTGAAATGTGTGAATTGTGGAAGAGTCTAAAGATGTACTACACTACCATACGTTGAAAACGCCATAATGACCTACTTTTTCTTGAATATTCAAAGAAGAGAGAGAACTTGTTTCACTGTGGCACGCGTATAAGACTCAGCCATATTAAGAGTCACTTCAAATAACACCGGAATAACTATAGATATTCTGGACACAATGACTACATGTGGAATACACTTAACAGATCATGCACAGAATATGTTCCAAATACATGTGGCGAAATGCCCTTATGAGATAAGTTTTGCCTATTTTCTCATTTAAACTCGGTACATGTTAGAAAAGATGTAGCCAGCGGAACACTACAGTCACTCTGGTCTCCAAAAATTCAATTACTCGAAAGAAATACATTGTAGCTTTTACAATTCGATACAACGACCCTGGGGTATGCACAATGTCCCAGGGGTATGCAGGAATTTTACTCCGATTTGTTATTTCGTAAAATGTTTTCTTTAATTTACATCAGTATCTGACTTTCACAAGTATTTAAAGGTAGATCAGACTTGTTATTTCGTAAAATGTATTCCTTTAATTTAACTCAGTGTCTGACTTCGACAGATATTTAAAGGTAGAATAGACTTGTAAAAATAGTATTATCATAGTTGTTTTAAAGTTTTGTCGCAGTTCACAAATGATATTGTAAAATTTGTAGAAGTTTTAAAATTACGCTGGATAATACATTTAGGTGTTTATGCTTATGCTAGGAATATTATCAAATAGCAATTTGTGGGTTTTATTGTATTTTTCACACGCTTTGAATTTTTCAGAAGCATAAATAAACTCCTTTGAAACATTTGTTGTTGATTAGATGGTAATAATTTTTAAAAGCTGCATGTATGATGTGACAAAGAAGTGTTTTTAATGGCTGCATGCACTGAAATGACAGATTACAGAGTTCACTGTAATGTTTGTTAAACAAATAATACATTTGGCAAAGAGGACAAGAAACAGTCAATAAGAAAAGAATTAGAAAACAGTAAGAGTGTTTCATGCAAATAAAAACACCATTGGGAACTTTACAATAGAATGATACCAAATCACTGTAACAAGCAGGATGTTCGCTTGGGGGAGAGGGGATCCGCGTGGGTGATAAATTTTCCTCATAATATTTCCTTTTGTCTCTGTCTTGAGTGTCAAGCTGCTTTGTCAGCTTGAAAAACACTAGCTAATAATTGGAAAACGGGCCACAAAATATTTCATGGATGGAAAGGTCAAACCTTTCTGAATGAACCCCAAAATATATACAATATTACAATATAGTAAATAAGGAAAGAGTGAAAAGGTGATTTTAATCCATTGGAGGCCAAAATTAACTTCTCTTTTCCAGCTAAGTCAGTAACTAAATGTTTGATTGGAGATATAAAAATTGCAAACAAGATGTGAACCCTGATTTCACAGAAAGAAGGCAACTGATGGCTTTGACAAAGTTGGTAGGTATGTTTATACTGGTATGTTGGACCACGAGAGTCTAAAATACTTCAAAAAGGAGAGCATACGGGCATATTTTGCATTGAAATATTTTCAGAAAAGACAATAAAAACTAATATAAATATAACATCAAGATAAATAATAATAATAATAAAATAATAATAATAATAATAATAATAATAATAATAATAATAATAATAATAATAATAATAATAATAATAATAATAATAATAGGGGCCTGGATAGCATAGAGTAATTCTTTGGTCTTGATCTTGATTCCTGGTTTCTGGAATTGAAAGATTGCATGCACCCTATCAAAGGACAATGCTTTGCCAATTTCCACCACCTGAAAGACTACTAAAGCCAAACCAACATCTTAGCCATCGAGAAAAAAGTTGTTAAATCTTGTTGTACAATCAGCATAAATAATAATAATAATAATAATAATAATAATAATAATAATAATAATAAGAAGAAGAAGAAGAAGAATGATTGTAATGGTATCATCAGAAAATTTATCTCACAAATTCATTCAGACTCGCAAAAACGATTCTCACAGAGTGGCAGTACTGCGTTACTGAAACTCTTTTGAAATTACAAGCAATATTGGAAAACGTGGATTGGATACAAATTACAGTTATTTCATGCATCAATAATGAAAGAAACATATTCAATCTGCATTGGAAATTTCATAATACATTTCCTTAAAAATGCACTGCCTAGAATATGATGCCATCCTTAATCATAGCATGAAGTAATTATATTAAATTGTCTGCTTAGTGTTTATTTACCCATATACATTTATGGGAATGATTGATGTTGGTATATACATGTTTTAAGCACACACGATAGTTCAGGAGTCTATGGTTTATATCAATGAAACTATATTTTATTGAGTTTATTTTATAAGAATTAAAGAGCGTCTGAAATTAAACGAAAGGAACGTGCTACCTAGCCTAATTTCAAACATTTCAAATATGGTTTATCGGTGGCACTAAACTTCTACGAAACTATGAAAATACTCTTTACGGCACTGATCTACCTTTAAATGTTTGTGAAAGTCAGTTATTAATGTAGAATTCAGGAAAAATTGGGTGAAAGAAATAATTTAAGTAACATTCCTGCACACCCCAAGGAACACTGTGTTTAAGTAATTGTAAAAACCGCAACCGAATTATCACAAGTAATTGACTTTTTGGAGACCAGGGTGATTGTAGTGTTCTGTGGACTACAACTTTTCTACAAAGTGTAGAGATTAAATAAGACAATGAACAACACGTACCCTGTATGGGCTCTTATCCATGTGTTTTGAGCATATTCTATGCATAATTTGAGTGCATTTTGTGCATAGTCATTGTATCCACAACTTCTTCAGTCATCACAGCTATTTCTTGAACTGAGCAGTCCTTCGACAGCTTTTGTGGATGATCATACTATTGCAGGTTAAAAGTTATACATGGAGGTAGTAAAATGGATATTGTATGATGGAGAACTCTTATTCTCAAATTCATTATTGTTTTCCAAATTCTACGGTATTAATAAAAACAATTTGTGAAATTGTTTAAGACAGCCTTGCACATCAAGGATTGCAATGATATCATAATTACCAATATTTACCGGTACCAAGACTTTGTAAGAAGCATTTAGATTGGTTTAAATCACATCCTGTGATGCAGAAAAATTGAATTTATTATTTAATAGCACCATAAAGGAACTATTAATGTATTAATGTGCCTGTCTTGTGTGCTTTGTCAAAATTTGTAATGGTTAAAATATAATTCTGTTATTTATTTTTTGAGATTCATTATTATTTCTATGAATACTATTTTACAGGAATAATGAAGTCATGAAGCTTGAAAATCGATTACACACTGTACATGTATTGTCTTTGCTTCACTATAGCCATTCATGTAGTATGTAATCCATTACACACTATACATGTAGGGCCTTTGCTTCACTAAAGCCATTCATGCAGTGTGTAATGAATTTTCAAGCTTCATTACTTCGTGAATTCTATAAAATATAAAGTTTATTTCATACGTATTTGGAGCAATATCTCACAGTTTGCCATGGATCGCATTGATGAAAATTTTGACATTCAGCCGATTAAATTATTCTTATTTGTAGATTTTGTATCAGAAACAAATGTTTGTTTCATCTTAAAAATTTATAAATGATGTACTGAACTTTGATTGCATATACTCGCTGGAAAAAATATGAAAAAGGCAGGGTTTTCTGAAAGGAATGATAGGTTAAGAATGAAAGACGTGGAGTTGTAATGATCAGTTGCAGTTATCTATGTATCCCACTTAATACATTTTACTATAAATTGCTATTTTACAACTGTAGTAACAAAAGTCAATGCTTAGTAGACTTAGGCATAGATAGTAATTTTGCTGAGAGAGAGAGAGAGAGAGAGAGAGAGAGAGAGAGAGAGAGAGAGATTATATGTATAACCTAATGACTGATCCAAGTCTTGAAAACATAAACAAATGTTTGTATTCGGATTCATTCTCATCTACAGTGAACATCCTAGAATTTTATTTCATATGCTTGTCAGATTTTGTCTCATATGCATAATCATTGTGAGACAGGCAACATTTGTTTGGCATCATTGTTGTCAATAATGCTAATGTTTAGAATTAAAGTATAGTGTTACAGCTTTTACAAGTCATATATGAGTGGGGTGGGGGAGGGATACATCACAAAAATGATCACAGATAAGAGACTGTGTTGCAATTAATGCGTTTTAAAAAAAAGAATGTATAGACCTTTGACTTATTTTATGTATCTGTCACTGGTTTTGCATTAATAATACAAATTGCAGATAGTTTAGGGTATAACGATGTTCGGTAGTTATCTCAATTGTGTTCCTATCCATCGATTTATATCTGCAAATACAAAATATACATTTCAGTGCACAAGATTTTCAAGTAAACTTGTTTTCATAATGGCATGTTTTAATTATTCCTATCTACTCTTGAAATGATCCCTAAATGCCCCGATGCACATTCAGCATGAACTCATCTACCCTAACTGGCCATGGCATAAAGTAATATGGCTGTTAATACTAGGTCTGAATTGGCTGTTGAGATAAGTAGATTTCATCTATGTAGACAGAAGATACAATTTGCTAATATATATTAAGAAAAAGAACAAACATTTTTATTTTCCTTAGAATCTGTATAATTGATTAAATATTATGAATTCATCAATTAATGAAGCTTATAAATAATCTTCGAATTAGAACCATATATATATGTCTGACAGTATCCAAACCGTGATTCCAATTCTACGTGTTTGTGTTGTTTATTTTAAACATTTTCTAATATAATTATATAGATCACAAAGAATAAATGTTTTGAAATAAATTATGATACAATCTAAAGGTTTCTGGGTCAGTATTTTATGCTAATAGCAATTATTATGATACTTTTTGTTGGTTTGCTTAAATAAATGGATTTTTAAAAAACATGAAGAAACTGGGTTTTTATAAGAATCAAATGGACTGTATATAAGGCAAGCCCCTGGTAGATCTAGAACAAGTAGGTTTATGCTTCATAAGGACATTGCAAAAATGTATATATATATATATATATATATATATATATATATATATATATATATATATATATATACGGCAATTTCAGCACTTTATTTGGCTTTCTTGTGTCGAGGAAATGGGAACTAAGCGCCTTTTCCAAGAACACATTGAGGCAACTGGACCAGGCTGGCCTGAGCAGTCTGACGCTTTACCAACTGCGCTACCATGGCTTCCTGAAAGGAAGATATAGCAGTGCCCTCAAGATTGAACCGAATTACTTCCAATTCACTCTGAAATTATCTGGCTCAATCTTAGAGGTTCAAATAATTTTATGTTGTCAATGTTCACACATATTTATATTTGCAGGGTTCCTGCCTTATTGTGGCGATTCATTTTTCAAGGATATTTTCGATTGATGAACTATTTTTTATTATATTTGCATGCAAGTATATTGTATATAATCCCGAGAAGAAAATTGTGGGCTGTTATTGCTATTCTATTTTTATTTTATAAAGAATCTACTATCACCAGAGCAGAGATAGCATCATCTTCAGTTTAGCAGACTATGTTATCAAAAGTCAGTATTTATATTTTGACAAATATATATGCTGGAAATTTCATGAAAATTGATAGAGAAGTGTTAAGATGTCTTTTTTATATACTGATGATCACTTGGATGTTGGACGATGCAATCAGAACACCCTGACAACCAGTCACTTTGTCTGCTATAGTATAACAAGCCAAACCTGGCTAGTCATAGTATTTGTCAAGGAGTTATTTATGGCAGCAATATGGCAGTTTATACAAATGTGGGCAGAGATGGCAATCCATCAATTCAACACTGATGGTTGTAAAATTTTAACTCTACTCAAAGATATCCATCTTGAAAATCTTGTTAATGTTCCTGCTCCTGAGAAGATTTTTTTTTTGACATTGAGATTTCAACTAAAAAGCTTCTTTTCATGTCTAGTTGGTCCTAAATGAGTCTTATTATATATCAGTAAAAAAAGAGGGTGCCTTGAGGGTTTAATAATAATTCGTGATGCATAATGGATAATGAAAAATATTATTTAAACAATTAGCATATCAAATTTGGTGAGAGAGAAGCAAAGAAGCTGTTCATTATCATTTTAAAGACTGTATTTGGTTGAGAAAGAATCAAGAAACATAATATCAAAAAGAGTGAAAGAGATGTTTGCAATTTTCATTTTATTTAAGCTGTTGAATCTTTCTTTCAATGTGTAAAATTCCTTTTTAACTTCTTAGTTCTTGAAATCATTGATTGAAAATATGAAAATTGGAAGAGTTGTGTACGTAAAATAAAGCAAAAGAAATCCTTTATGAAAATCTGTGCTCTTTATGATTCAAATCAACATGAGTTGTTTATTATTATTATTAATTTTGTTATTATTATTATTATTATTATTATTATCTTTGGTGTTGTCAGTGGTGGTGACGGCATTTATTCTGCTGTTATTAGTAATGTTGTAATGCTGCTAAGGCTGTGTTTTTTAATCGTGGTTGCTGTAGTTGTTGTAAACATCCAAATCAGTGCTGTGGTTAACTGATGTAGTGAAGATTTTTAATCAGTGATGTATGGTGGTTTTATATACAAATAAATCTTTTTGAGTGGAAAGCAGTGGCAAAATATATTTTGTTCTCACTGTAGATGGCATAACTTTAAAAGGAACGAAAGAGTGAATAATCAGAATCATTTTCAGGATCATAAATCTGACTTAAAGAATTGTCCGTTGTTTGCTTCGTAATATTTTTTTTTTCAAAAAATTATTGTGAAAATAACAGTACTAAAAACATACCTTGCTTATACACTCTAGTTTGTTACACATCTAAACGTTTTCATCATAGCTGAATGTAAAAAAACCAACTCTCTGAAATGCTACAGTTAGTTTTATAAAAATAATCGTGGCTTCAGGTCTCCTTTAGCGGTGAATTCTTTGTGGAATGATTACATTGAATGCCTGTGTACTTTACCCTTGTCAATCGCTCAAGATACCCAAAAGTACTTTAACTTGGGAAACAAACAGTCAGTCTTGAGTGTTCGTTTATTTCTATCTTTCTATATAGCGTGTTCACACATGCACGCACTAGTATCTGATGAAACTTTAATAGGCGGAAAGATTTATCAGTGAATGGTCAGATCTATAACCGAGTAGAATATCTGAAGATTGCACACATAATTGTAAGTCAGAAGAAACCAGAAAATAATCTAACCTTGCTTGTTTCTTACTGGGTCCTTTCCATGTATATCTTCTGCCAGAAAGGTTCGCAATTTTCCATAAATCAAATAGATTGATATTCTCCATTCCTTTTCGAATAAATAATTAACAGTATAAAGTTCGTAATTCTTCAGAAAATTCCAGTCGCCACCAATTATTATGGATGAGTTACCTATGTTTTCGATTCTCTGAAACAATGTTTGGTAAAAGCTGGACTATCTTCAATTGGTCATATACAGTTGTTAGGGTTAATCTTTGATCATGTATTATAGTATTTAGTAGAATGTAGTTACCACCATCATTTTTAATGTCATACTTGATAGACTTTTAAAGAAAATACCAACTTCTCTGCTGTTACTAGAACGAGGGCCGAGTCTTATATCATAACCACATTCTGATCTCCAATTAGCTTCCACTTAACTTGTAGAATAAGAGTCTGTTAGGACAGTAATATAATTTGTTATATCAGAAAAAGTCCTCGACAATTAACACTACTTATTATTATACTACTCATAGGGTATGAGGAAAAAATGCGGAGGGCACAACTACACAGTCAATTTCACAGCTGAGGTTCGTATTAAACGAGAAAAGTAATGTCGATGAGAAGAGACCAGCGTTTAACCTGAATAATTTTCCCTCCCCTTCCACCAGCTCCTCTCTTTCCCTTCCATTCATAAATCCCCAAAATCCCTAACCCTCCCCATCAATCAAGGGATCTGGAACATGTCGTCCTATTTAGTTTCCAATATTGAATTAAATCAGCATTTATACAAGATGTAAAGGAGCTGTTATCACATCTGTTGATACTAAATATCATTTGCGACATCAATTTTAGGAAATAGAGGTGAAAAAAAGAAATATGAAAACGTGATGACGTTGTATTAAAGAAAAAAAAATATATTTTTAACATTTCGACAATTCCTTTACTTGAAAAGAGACATTTGTTTTGCTTTCTTTTCGTGTAAGTGTCTCTTCTGTGCTTTTATGTTTATCATTCCCATCAATTTCACATCTAATTCTAGCTTTTATGTTTATCATTCCCATCAATTTGACATCTAATTCTAGCAAAGTGACTGCAATCATTGATATATAAAATGATCAATGAGTATAAATACAAATATCATCAAAATATGTGAGAAGAAATAACTTCTAAGTATTCGATTACAAAAGCCAGACATATACCAATTATGACTATTACAAATGTTTTTGAAAATATTAGTACTGTGCTGGCTAAAAATCTATAATGCCACTTATAAAAAAGCATTCACATTTAATATAAAATTGACATCATTTTAAGAAAGCTTTATATTTACACATGCAGTATCACATTATCTGTTGCACAGAGAACAACAACATTAAATGAAGTATGTACTTGCTCGGTCTTTGGATTTTCCTAAATTTTGCGACTGTACGTTTTATGATTTCGGGAATGTCTTTCGCCGTTGCTTTATCCTTGAAATGAATGTGGCAACAGTACGTTTTATCACAAAAAGTGCACCAAAACATGCAGAAATCGACTTTCTGTGCTTTAACGAAGCTCAACTCCTGTGTAAGCGATCTGGACAAAGGTTTATCAATGCTTTCCGCCATCTATTACGACAATAGTAATACCAAATATATTTTCTGGTAGCCAGAATAGTACTACATTTAGTTGTATTAATAGATATTTCCTGCTCTGAAGAAACTAGGAAAATGAAAGAAACGTAAAGGTCTCGCCAGCTTCCTTGTTAAAAGCAACAAAATAGCGGCTCTTTGCTGACGTATTAACATGTCCGCCGTAAGATTTGTTCATCTTATCGGCTTTGATAGTATGATGATACTTAACTTAGCACGTGCAACGAACCGTGGTCAGTATTATTGTACTGTACTCCACGCAATACCTCTGGTTTCTACTAATGCTTAACAAGTGTCCTTATGGATTTTTCCATAATCATCCAAACATATTATGTCATAGCGTGGATGGTAATATCACTGGAGTTTGCCTTTTCGTCCATAAAAAAGACGAAGAGTTAAATACAAGTATCTATACTATACATATATGTATAGTCTATACACTGGTATTTCTTTTTTTTTTTTTTTTTTTGTTCTTACCTTTTCGTTGTGTTTATGGACAAAATGTCAAACTCCTGTGGTAATAATCATAGTGGTTGATTCCATTATATCAGTAAGAGATAGCAGGGTTCACCACGCCTTTTTATATTCCGCATTGTATATGCATTTCATTAATAACTTCAAATGGAGGCATGACAATGGCTAATTGCTAAGAGACAAAGAGAGATAGAAAAATTGGAGGAAGGGGTAGAGAGATCACCTGTTTAAAAATGAGACAGGACCAAATTGAGCATTCGTGGGTATACGCCCGCGATATATATAATCTGGCTATAGCTATGTGTAAATTGGTGCTCAATAGAATTCAAGTGAGCACAAATATAATACAATTCACATATGTATGCCTCGATCTGATAACTTGCCATAGGTCAAAATTTGGATAATTGAGAATAAAAAGGAAAAGGGTGAGAAAAAAAGGTGCAGAAAAGGAACAAAACAAAGACAAAAAAAAAACAAAAAACAAACGTTGAGTCACATTATGGACAAAAATGTAGGATCATGCAGATCAATTGTTTTGGCCTTTATCACGTGCCAGAAACGAGAGTTTTTCCTTTTCGTCAAACAAATGACATAGTTGGGTCTTCAGAAGCGGTGTTTGCATAAATAATTAAACCTGCGATTGCATGTAAATATGTTTTCAAAATCGATGAAAAGCTGAAGTACAAATAATATCTTTTGTGTAAAATAAAGAGTCGCTCCACACTAAAAGCACAAGTTTATATATTTTATATGTTATGTGTTATGCAAAGCGACCAAGCACATTTTTAAATTGTACATTTTGTAGATCTTGTCTGAGTACGCGATATATAACAAGAAACTGAATTTATTTGTACAAACAGCTTTACATGTTTTTTATCATACTGTTCTATATGACCTGCATTTCATACCTCACAATCGCATTTATAGCAGTCTATAATGGCATCAAGTGTATTGAACTTATAAAATTACTAAATCAACGGCAATTTAGTATTACACAGAGATGACCAATTTATCTAAATTGATTACATAAGAGTAAGTCTGTATGTGACGTTGCGGTCAATACAGTAAAATCAATGCTCGATTGATACCAAAATGTATAGAACGTTACATAGCGGTCAGACTCCTCTTTTCTAAATGTGAAAGCAAATTGTTAGTATCAATTTTCTGTCCGTTCAGAATTTATTTACTTTTCTTTAATTGTATTGAAAGGCTTTTATTTGAGGTACACCATACGCACTTTCTTCTTCAATTCCTTATGCATAGCCTTGCGTTGATCGAAAAGTTTTGAACGTGCATCACTTACAAATGGGAGCACGTCAGTAACCACACTAAATCCAGAATCACTTGGTAACTTCATACCAGCAGAGAGTACTTCATCCCGGAAAAAACCCCAACAACATACAAATCGAACAGCGATTGGCCTTTTACCTTCATCACCACCAGGTAATCTGTGCATTACTTGGAAGTTAAAATTAGGAACCAATTCCATATTTATGCCTAATTTCTGAGGGAAAAAGTATGTCACATGCTGGTTGCCTCTAGGTGCAAGCCCCCGCCTCCCCCCCCCCCTTATCACTCGATTCAATTTGCCTCCCCATATCTCAAGAGAAACCTTGTGGTGAATTTCTTGTTAAATTTTACACTCCGAAGTTGAGCACTTTTTTCATATATTTCTCTTGTCTCGTTGTTTACATATCCCGCGCGTCACTCTAGAGTCTTCACTTACTCCTCCAGTTCACGTTCTCGTCCTTGAATGCCCTCAATCTCATGAAATATTTGCAGCTGCAAAGTGACAAAGCATTCAGCAACATCGTTAAAAATGTGTGCACTTCTCCACAAGCTTGTTGTATTCCTGTTGATATCCTGGAACGTGAATGTCTGACATAGACTTTGGCGCACTTGAGATATCCATAGCCATATTTGTGCAAACGATAGTCTCTGCCTGCCAGACATGTAAAGGTCGTAAAAGATGAGTTGGGGGCGAGTTAGGGTGGTGTGAGTAAAGAATGTGTGTTACTAAAAAAAGTAGAAAATACAAACAAACTAAAAATAATCGAATATTTTACACAACTTTGTAATGGAATTCTGAGAAACACTCAACCTGCTGTTAGAAGTTCGCTCTGGTAGCTGCTAAGTGCGAAATTTAAGGATTAAACACTTCAAATAATGAGAGCGAGATGAGGATGTCTTCACTATACAAAAATCAAACCAGAAATTCTTTTTTAAAAATTTTGATCACAAGAATCAACATCCACAGCCTCACGAATGGACATTTATTATTATTTGTTCTAACATATTTTCATTTCAGTTATCAAAGGATTGGGGTATAATCATAAGAGTCATTTTCTTGACATCCAGAAATGCGGGTAGAACCACATTAGAATTATAACTAACGATTTCATAAACATTATGATTTACTGCCTTATATCTACCAGAGTGATGTGTGCAGTGTTAAATATTTTCATCACGGATGTATCAGTAATAGTGTGCAGTGTTATATATTTTCATCAGGAATGTATCAGTAATAGACATTCTTGTAAAAGGTCAAATCGGTCCGATAAGGACCACCAGTACTAATTATACCAAAATATTAAAACCAGTCTAGAAATGGGTGAACAGAATATATTCGCTGACAACAGCATCACACTCCCAGTACTTGGTCGATCGCATATAACTAGCATCCACCATCTTAGTGAAATTACGGCATGGCCGTATTTCTTTCAGATGGTGCACAGTTACCATTACTCTCGTACCCTGCTTCGTATGCTCCCTGCTACACATTGCGCAAAGTGACAAACAAAATGGGAGACACATATTTTACTAATTACTAGCCTTTGATATTGGCTTGCTAATTTAGGCCGGGAACCAGCGAATACAAAATAGAGTATATACGGGTTTGGGAGGTCATGATTGGTTGATAATGAAAAGTAAAAATTAAGTTACATTATCTTTACAAAGCTGATCATGTCGTTAATTGAAATGAGATCGAGAAAAGGTTCTATTCATGCACTGGCAGTTTTTTTTTTACTAGCTTTGTTTAGGAATGCCAATGATGGAAGTAATAGCTTATTCCTTAGGTGCTGAATAGGTGACAAAAGTTCCAAGCACATTTAGTTTAAAACAATGTCGCGGCTCATGGTTTTATCAATACAGAAGCATGCATCAAGGACAGTTCTTTGCCGTGAGATATAGGTTTGGTCCCGATTATTTAAAAATTGAAATATTTTGAATTGTAAATATTTCCATAAGTTTATTATAGGAATTGAATTATTACTCTGCGTGTGTGTGTGTGTGTGGGGGGGGGGCTGGAAGTTTTTGAAAAAGTTTTGCCACTCGTCAAAATACAGAGTTTTTCCACCCACGAGATGAAATATATCCGTTATTCACTCTGAGCAAGCAAATTTCCTCTCTATATTCATTATATTAGGTGAACAAAATAATTTATCTTGATGTAAAAGACAAAATATTCTGGTTCGAAAGAAAATCCAAGCTCTCCACCCCCCCCCCCCCCCCCCGGAAATTAAATGATCGTCCCTAATCGCAGTATCTCGATATATGTTTCAGGAAGTATTTCCCAATCATGTCCAAGTTTCAATTTGTATAGTCTTACTCGCGTTGGGTTTCAAATATTTCTCTCGAGTGGGGCATTGTTTGAGTCATCGAAACACGGATACATGAAATTTCCTTATTTTGTTCTTTTGTTTTGGACTCTAATTTATTCTTATGAAGTTTCATCTTTCATTGTTTAGATGATACTTTACAATATGCTAGTGGTACAATTCATTTCAGGGAGATCAAAATGTTAGAAGCTAATAACAATGATAGTTCGAGTCATTGGGTCCTGCTGATCACAGAACGTGTGTTGTATTTCCTAATGAGGAGTCGCAGGTCACAGCAAATTAAATTAGACCATAGACTTACTCCTCATATTTGGGGCTAATGTCGTCAATGTACTTCAGGTTTACGCAAAGAAAACCATGGTGTTTAAACATAGTTTTTCTTACAATTATGTGATGTGACTGCAATACAATAAATATACAAACCTAATATATTTCGACTACCGTAGATATTCGCATATGGACCAACTGACCTAAAAAAAACCCACATAAATCCTACCAATCTGCACATTCCAAGATTCAGTTATCAACCTGTACTATTAGTTAGAAGATATGCATCTATAAGGTAATTGGCAATTTGAGAACACGTTCTCTCTCTGGTCCAACAATAAGCAGTATAACATAGCTTATAACGAATCAACTTTTACTTCAACCGTCAGAAACTTTGATATGTGTCGGCTAACAGCCAAATTTTGGGTAGAACATTTACTATTTACGGGTGCCAGTGAGGAAATGTTACTTAATTCTCGTGCACCTTAATAATGTATTGCTAATAATTATCTCTGTAGTGTAAACTGTAGCAAATTTTAGAATTAAATTCGTGACATCATTTAACCCCGCTTTTTCTTTCACAGCCAAATCCGATTATTTGTTGACATTAAACACCTGTGCACTGAATGTTTTTTTATGGTACCATTATTTTGAACTTTTTTTCACCTATATTTTTAAAGTACTTTTTAGGAACAATATTTTTTTAACGAAAAGAATTTACAGGCCGTATTCCTTCCGGGCACCGTACATTCTCTACAGGTGATAGTGTGGCGGGGAATTTAATATGAGTTTATTACGAAACAATTGATTCGAAGTAAGCATGCTTGCTATGCTTACTGAGGCTATCTCTTCAAGCTAGAACATTTTTAGGATCCTTTATCCCCCTTTAGAGTAATTTGTACTAGACAAACCAGCTGCAGTAGACATCGTGTATAGTGAAAGGTCGCCTCTCACAGGCTCTTATTAAGATCTGATTATCGTATGGGCAGTATTTGTTGCAGGATCCGCTTGTTACAGGTTTTCAGCCTATTTGGCTAGATATATCAGTAAATGTGATTATTTCCGTTCCAGAATGTCAGTTCAGTAAGGTAAATGGTAAGACATTTTCTATTTTGTCATGCAAATTTTAATCTCTTTTGCAATTTAACTTAAACAACAAATATAGAAGCATTGCCTTTTCTTCATTTTTGCATTACACATGAACAGTGCATTCACTTTGAGCTACATCATTAATCGATAAGTAAAAGATTTCGAGCTAAAAGCTTTGAAATGCCGCAGCTTTTGCTCAAATTTCCTTGCGTCAACCTCATAATCAAACTGGATATTTTAAAATGTGCACATCGCATATGCTGTAGAACAAAGTTCATTGAACAGTACACGACACTGATATCTGGCACCATCATTTCCGACGTAGCTGTCGCAACTTCACGGACATGAGTTATATTCCTGCAGGTTGATCAGTAGACCATAGTAGTGTAGATATTGAGAGCACATTCAGTGGCTGATTGTATGCCCTTACTTTATAGTTTCTCACTCCAAACTCAGACGTTTTTTTTATTTATGACCACGTAGAGAAACCCTAACTAAAACGTGAATAAAGATTTTCAAATGACCCTGACCTTGCCGCAGATGTGAAGAGAGGGATGTGTGTAGATTAAAGGTTAATGCTTACTTATTATGCAGCGAAAATGTTATAGCAAATCCCTCCAAAGGCTTGGAACTTGTGTTAATAAAGAAAGACTTGTCCAAGAAATTTGAAAAGATTTCAGATGAACTTGACATTGCTTTGGATAGAGGGAGTGTGTAGTTGCATGGAAATGAAAACACTTTTCTTACTAATTATACATTCTGAATTCGACGTCAGACCATCCAGTGTGTTTGGACTTACGATCATACAGAAAAACGATAACTCAAACCGTAATGAAAAGATTTTCAACTGACTGACCTTGATTCGGGGGCAGAAAGTTGGTATATGAGGATATAGGTAACACTAAACAATTTCGTATGATTTGCCGTGGGGTGAATTTTTATTATAGAAACATCCATACATTATGTACACTGTCTTCTTTGTCATTACAGAGGTGTCAAGAATACATGATTTCACGACACAAGCACGAGAGAACAATTCTAGCACAAACACATTTGGTTCTTGTCCGGCTCAGAGTTAAGTTTTGGCCTACAATACGTATGAGGTGCTGTCCATTTCCTCATGTTTGAGCTGTTTCTTAAAATTATTCTAGTGAGTGATTTTGTGCGAATTAACTTGTTTTTATGGTCCACTTTCCTCTTCACTAAAGTAATATCTTGGATGCGATTTTCACTGACTTATATATGAAATATCACCGATTTTGTTCAGTATTCTTTATTTGTCTTGTTGAAAATCGCAAGTTGCCGGGATTTTCACGCGTTTGCTGGAAGGGGAGTGGTGTGGAGTGTAAGAGGGGTGATCATACAAGGATAGGTTTTGCGGAGTCGATCTTTCTATTGATTCGTTTTCTCCATTCTCGGGCGAGTTTTAAATTGTATATGCTGTTGATTACACAGGCTATAGAGTTTTATTTTGATAGCGTGTAGCTCCAAAGGTGAGAAGATCCAACTTTGACCAGACAGTAGCTAAAAACTGTTTAATGCTATCTTAAAAGAGGATTTCTTACTAATTGTACGATTCAAGTATTCCAGCTATGCATCAACATGTTTGGGACATGTGATCATACAGAAACACTGAATCACAAGCGTATCCGTAGTCTCTGCCTCTGTTGAACTGAGTGACTCTTACGTATTACATTGACTAGAGCAGGGGAGACAAAAATCACGACAACTCATGGACCTATTACTTGCGACATTATCCTGTTAAATTCTTGGATTCGAGCTGTATAGATATAAGTACATACAGAGAGAGAGAGAGAGAGAGAGAGATAGAGAGAGAGCAAGTTGTTTCACTTTTTTTTCTCACTTTTTTGCAGGTTAAGGATTGCATCAGCTTATATGCGGGTAAATAATGTAAAATATGGAAGGGGGGGGGGGAAATAACCTGACATAGGAAATAAATGATATTCGAATGACCTATGGACCTTACGGGGGGTGGAAGGGGGTCATTATAGCAAGAGTTCCCCCACCCCCACCTACTTGGAGGTCATTATTCCAAACATTAGGTAAATACTCGTAAGAATGTTTGTTTCAGTTCATACGCATGGTTCAATACGCATGGTTCAATACAACTTTTTATTCTTTGAGAACATATTTGGGGATAGAACATATACTAGATTTGCTGTAGAAAGACTATAATAACGAGTGAAAACTAAGAAAATATATAAGTAAAAGTTAAAATGAACTTAAAAAAGCAGTAGCGAAATTATTATGAAGACAACATTAATGATAATATGTTAATGAGTTTTATAGCACCCAGAATCAAAAATAGTTATTAAGATAATGAAATTAGTGCAGATTTACAGAAAAATGGACAGTTTTCATTTGAAGTTTGCCGTTACGACTGAAACGCCTTGGAAAGATTGAAAAATAACAAGATTTAACTAGATTTATAAAAGGTCCCCATACTGATAAACATTTCGGTATAAATTCCAATTTACACTTAGTAATGAAGAAATAAAATGTCTTCTGCAGCAGATGTATTGCAGCATGTTTGAAATACGGAAAACTCTTAACAAGGCTGATAACTGAATAGGAGTTGTCTTTCTTAGTTTTAATATAAAGGTTAATTTACAATAAAGTCAGTTTCTAAAGTGACCAGCTAAAATTTTAATTATCGGCAAGTTATAAAGTACTTTTATTCACTTGCTATTTAGTTTCATCTAATAAGCGAGGGGAATCTTTCCGTACAATTTTAAATCCACGATATGTTTAATTTTTTTTAAACAACTTGATGATCCCCGAAGGTTTACAGCGTCAAATAGAATGATAAAAGCAAATCACGAAATTCAGTAGCAGCTAAATACAGGAGAGCAATGATGGTTTGTTAATTGGTTAATTTTTAACGGAACTTTTAACACATTATTGGCTAAATACTGTTTTAAGGAAATGGGAGCGACGTGCCTTTTCTATGTACACAGAGAGGCAGCCGAACTGGACTGGCTTGGGCTGGTATCCTTGCCGCGACCCTTTGGGATTACAAGTCTGACACTCGACCAGCTGTACTACAGTGGTTTCATAGGATAAAGGTAAAAACAGGACGCACCTGATCTACCAATTGCTTGTGTTGCAGCACATTGTTTTAGCAATTTTAAGCAACAAGTCAACATCAAAGTGTAAGAAACGAACTGTTCCCGACGTAATTTAAAATACAGTGCACAAACATGATATTGTTGCTGTTATTTTGTGGGGAAGTAGATTTTGTTTGTCACTGCAGTTTGAGAAATTACATGTTAAGTGTTAATTACAATAACCCCTTCCGCCCCCCCCCCTCCAGCAGAGCAAAAAATACTGATCTCTTTGAAAACGAGGAATATCTAATAATGCTTATATACATTCTGAGCTGGGAAAACTGTCATTTGTTGGTTTCTTTGGTTCAAACTTATTAGTATTACAAAAAAGGCAAAACGATTAGATTGGTAACAAGTTCTTTCAAGTTAGAAATACCTCTCCCATACAAAGAAAGCATTCAGTACGTCAAAAAGGTGGTTAGCGTAGGTACAAATAGCAATAAAATTAAGATGAAGTACAAAGGAATTCAAGTAAAGAAGAAACTTAGAAGCTAAGAAGGTAAGAAGACGACATATTTTCTACAGATGCATTAAAGAAGCTGATCTTCAAATAGTGTTGGTATCAAATCTCTCCGTGCACTGATAAACACATAATAGCGCATTTTGATATTTTGTTCATTCAAAACTTGTATTTAATAGCAAATCTAAATGTATGTTGAAATGATTTAATTCAGTAAACAATACACGCCTCTGATCACTATATCCATTGCACAAAAGAAAAACAATTCTTTATGATATTCACATATATAAACTGGTATATCAAACAAGCCAACTCTATAAAGATGTTCTTTTAAAACGATGCATTTTTTTCACAATTGATCACTTTCTATCCACTGGCCAAAGTGTGTCAAAGTATTATTTCTTGTTACAAGAGGGTTTTCAGATATACTCAGTGTTTATACAAGTCTACCTTGATGGTATGAACGAATTTCTATACGAAATATACCTACTTGAAATAGAAATAAGATCAGCACTGTTGCGTAAATGGTATTGACTGATCGCTGCTTCATATGGATGAATCAGTTTCATGTAAATATAAAGGGGCATCACAACTAATAATTCTTAAAAAGGTAATTATTTTTTTATTTTTAGGTCTTCTAGTCACAGGTTAGAAGAGCTTATGCGATGGTCTTTCGTGTGTCTTCGCCGTCCGTTAACACAAGTTTGTTTTCGCTATACTCCCCCTTAACTACTGGAAGTATTGCCACCAAACTTTACAGACACATTCATCCCAAGAGTTAGTTAGTCCTAAATGAAATGGAGTCCCTCGGATATCCAAAAATGGCCGCTACGTCAGCCATTTGAAAATATTGTTACCGCTACTTCTAAACGGAGCAGCGATGCCTAAAATGTAATGTTTTGTGAGGTAATCGAGCCTATATCCCTTTGAGGTACTCGTGTATCTTCTTTCACTCAAGGAAGTGAAGACTGTCCCAGAATATAAAAACTCTACTGGGATAACTCCGTCCCAGGAAGCCTGTTTTAAAGATTGCACAAAATCCACTTCACATAGAGCAACTAAATTTAGAAGACATGTTTCGTGTCATATGTAGACAAATGGTTCCATATTACACACTAGTCAAAGTATTGTTTAATTATGCAAAATGCAGATTGGACGGCACATTTACTGTCTATATGCAGATGACCTGTTGGGATATTCATGCTATTTGAATAGTTTTAGCATTTTTCATAAGGGTTTTGTTATAACTCAGTACTTTTTCACTACAAGGCATGTTAGCATGATTACGTGAAAACTGCTTGAGCAAAACAAATGAATTTCGTTAAGTATGTTTCAATTCATATGTAGATGATCTGATTCGCTTGTCGCACTATTTAAATGAATTTAATTTGTAGGTCAACTGAATGTACGGCCCAGCGAGCTTATTGGTATGTTCTTGTGTCTTTCGTGCCTCGTGCTTCCTCTATCGCCCGTTCATAATTCTTATTTGCAAGTTTTTCTCAAAACCGCTTGGCAAATTAGCAGATGATTTTACAAAGAGTGTTCTGGTATCAGCGCCTTTCAAATTTGTTTAAAACTTTTCCTCCAAAACCTGTTCAGCGGAGGATCCTTGGATAGATGGCTTTCACGTTTGTATAAATGAAGTCGATCATCCATGAAATATGGTCATCATGACTAAAACTAGAAAACTCTGTAAACGTCTTCTCATAAACCCTAAACAGAATTTGACCAAATTTGATAGAAAGCATCTTGACATGAAGGTATTTCAAGTTGTTTCAAATGATGATGATCCCCATCAAATATGGCCACTAATACGAGCAATAGAAGCACCTTTAAACGACTTCTCAAAAACCAGACTCTAGAAAGTGACCAAATTAGACGGTAACAACCCTGGCATAAAGGTCTTTATTTTTTTTAGATGATATCAATCTACCATAAAAATCGTACGCCGTCACAAAAAATATATAATCTTTAAACGACATCTCAAAAGCCACTGAACATAGTTTTAACAAAACTGACGGAAAGCATCATGGGATAGGTAGTTTTAAATTTGCACAAATGATTCAGAGCCTCCGTTAAATATGGACAAAGTTGTTTAACATTTAAAAAACAGAAAACTTTAAATGATGACTTTTCAGAAACTGCGTATCAGAATTTTACCAGATTTGACAAACACATTCTGGAACGAATGGCTTTAAACTTTATACAAATGATGCCGATTCGCCGATAATTATCGTCACGGTTCCTAAGAAAGAAAATTATTTGAACAACTTCTCAAAAACCACTCGACAGAATTTGAGTAAATTTGACCGAAAGCATATTAGCGTGAAGGGATTTTATGTTTGTATGAAAATGATGCCGATCAGCCATCAAATATGGCTGCAGCTAGGAACAATTGATAGCCCTTAGGTAACTTCTTCTAAAAGCCGATTTACAGAATTTGACTATATTTGACATAAAGTGTCCTACTTTGAAGATCTTTCTCATTTATAGAAATAATGCCGATCGACCATCAAATATGGTAGCCGGTATAACAACTAGAAAAACATTTATACAGCTTTATCTATATAAAAAAACGCTAAACAGAATTTCACCAAGTCTGACAGAAAGCATCGTTGCATAAATATCTTTTAATATTTGACAAATGATGCTGATATGCCAACAGATATGGATGAATGTATATAACTTTAGGAATCCTGAAACAGGTGTTTCCTAACATATGCAACCAACAAAATTGGAAGAAATTTCTTCAGAAAGCATCGAACTGATCCAGATTTTCTGACCAACTGCTCTTGCATATGACTATTCGGCAGTTGTCAGCCATGTGATTGTGATCCACCTGAGACACACTTGGGTCTCTCTTTGTGAAATATGCCTTAATGCTTGGACATGAAAGAGACCCGTATTGGCTTTATTTTAACAATAGACTGATTAAAATTGCCGCTGTCAGATTCACATCGTCTGCAATACTATATAAATTGATACATAATTATGTGTGTCTTTCTTGGACTTGTAGTCATTGCATTTTGTTAATTTTGATATTGCATGAAAAGCTAATCTGTTCAGCATAAGCTGCAGAAGCTGATTGTATGATATGTATTATTTATTAGAGGCTTTTTGGTATGTCTAAATATGATGCAATTACTTGTCAACTGTAGCCTGTGATGCAAGACCAAATTATTCTCAAGTATTTGTTTATCTAACATTTGACCCTGAAACAAAACATTCTGAACAAAATCGAAACAGACTGAAATGAACTACAATAACTGCGGATGTTATTACACCGTGTCACCTCAAACGATATAGTTTTTCTAACCAAATCCAAGCACACAAGCAATACGAATGAAAGATGTTGTCATTCTAGCGAATATATATAATTTGCTCACCTGGATAGTACCATTTCTAATGACAACCTCAAAAGGCATCTTTTTTCTTGATGCCTTATGATTTTCTTAGGAGTTTTGTCTTCATGAGGTCATATTTAAATAAATTACAATCGAACTGTGTGCCTCTCGAAAATCCATGTCATTTCAGTTATCTCCTATTATAGGAAATGTATGAGAAAGACTTCCAAATTTTACGGACCTCTCGCATGAACTTCCAATCACAAAATCCATAGATGATTGGATTTGCCATGCTGTTAATGAAGAAGGACCATCGGAAAATCTGATAGGCTACAGTTTTTGGAAACGAGAGGTTTGACTGATAGTCTTCGTTAAAGAAAGCTGCCAAGCGAAGACCCCAATGTGGGAGAAAACTGCAGAAAAGCACAACTGTAATGATGATGAAAATACGTGTGAAAGCAATTGTTGTATGATGCTGTTTGTTCTTCAGCTCTTTATTGTTGGTATCTTGCTTCTTCGGAGTGTTGTTCTGCTTTTTATCTCGTTCCATATTTTCTTTCCTCCCTTTGCCCTCAAATGAGATGATGGAAATACTGTTATTTTCCAATTTGATGCTTTCATTCTCAACTGATTGTGTTGCTGCATCGTTTTGAGACAGTTTTAAACAATACAGCTCAGTCGTCTGTGTTCTATCAGCGTCGTTTTGAGATAATTGTGGCTTATTCGTTCTGGAAAATTGTTTATTCATATTTCATAGTTGTTTTCCAATTAGAGTGTACATGACAAAAATAGGAACACATGATGCGATGAAAACAAAAAGTAACAGAAAATTAAAGTATGCTGGATATTTTGTATCTGCAAAGTCGTCGCTTGCAGTTCATTTTGTACCTTTTATATCAAATGATCTAATTATATAGCTTCTGTTTCCGTACAGAAGAACCAGAGGCTAGGAGACAAAACCTGCTAATAATAGGTCTAAAATACAGAGGTATCGGGACATTTTCTCTGAGAGTTGTTTCCCATGTGGTATATATATATATATATATATATATATATATATATATATATATATATATATATATATATATATATATATATATATTTTACGATACCTCTCTGCCGCGATTGTCATCAGAATGAATGCAGATCCTATGATAAGAGAGTAGGTCAAAAAGTGAAATATATTGCAGCCTTCTCCATTTGGGAACATGGTTGGATATCTCAAAATCGTTATGAAGAAAGGTATTGACAAACAACATGCTGCTAGACAAACGATAAATGACCTGTTAGTTGATGGTTTGTATTTTCGCAAGTACACGTAGATAACGATTGCATTTCCAGGAGTTCCAACTACGCCGTTTAACAATCTTTTTTTTTTTTGGTTCCTGGGTAGTAAGTGTTATTTCCTAATTGCTTATGCCTCAAAAGTATAGAAAATGGCTATTATTCCCCACAAACTTTGCTTTTGTAACCAGGACAGTGATATTTTGAAATTTACCTATTTTCCAGTACAATCCAGATAGATTCAGTGCTGAGTAAATTTGTAGTAACTTCTAGAACTTTCTAGAACTTTCCAGTAATATAAATAGTAGTATAAATACAGGGGCCTTAAGCCCACCAGTTCAGTTTAGTTTCAGCTGCCTAAGTGGATACATATCTGCATTTTTCTGAGATGGCATCAAGAAGCTGCAAGCATCCGGCAGACGCATTTTGCTATGTCTGCGGCCAATTTATCAAGACAAGAGCTAAAAAGTACTCCGTGTAAGCATCTGCTAAGATGTGTGAGGCCTACAAGGCATATTTCGGCATGCCTGTTAGGGATCAAGACAAACCCTGTGCACCTCATTTCACCTGCGAGCACTGCAAAACATTTCTGGAAGGTAAGATGGACAATTTTTGCTAGTAATTTTATGTTATAAAATTTGTTAAAATTTTTAAAATTGTAAAGGTTTTTAATTTTAAAATGTTTTACAATTTTCAATGTTATTGAAAAAATATATCATATATGAAAAATGTTGCTAGAATCTCTTACACATTAGTCATGGGTGAAATAAATGTATTTTTGTAGGATGGTACAGAGGGGAAAGGAGAGCCATGAAGTTCGCTATCCCAAGAATTTGGCGGGAACCCACTGACCACTCAAGCAACTGCTACTTCTGCATGGTGGACCCTTCCAAACGTCGGACTGGCAAGAATGCACCTGCTATCACGTATTCGGACCTTCCTTCATCATCGCCCCGGTGCCACACTGCCATGAGCTCCCCGTACCCACTCCTCGGGAGAGAGAGCAGCCGTCTTTAGAAGAGAGCAGCAAGTCAGAGAGCGAGGAAGACGTTCTAGATCCAGATGCCAATTTCAGAGGTGGAACTGAGGAGAGAAACCCATACTACCCCAAACAAAAAGACCTCAACGACTTGATTAGAGATCTTGGTCTCACCAAGTCCAATGCCGAGCTTTTGACGTCTAGGCTCAAGCAGTGGAACTTGTTGGATGAAAGTGTGCAAGTCGCAGATCAGAGGAAGCGTCACCAACCTTTTTCCAGCCTCTTCACCCATCAAGATGGGCTCTGCTTCTGCCACAATGTGACCAGTCTGTTCGAGGCAATCGGAATCGCCTGTAACCAGAGTGAGTGGCGCCTCTCATTGACAGCTCATCCAGGAGCCTCAAAGCCGTGCTGCTCCATAATGGTAACAAGTAGCCGTCTCTTCCCCTGGCTCACTCGGTGCACCTCAAAGAGGATTACAACAGCATCAAGACCTTGCAGGACGCCTTGAAGTATGATGAGTGCGGCTGGGAGGTCATAGGATACTTCAAAAATGGTGGCATTCCTGATGGATCTCCAAGGCGGTTTTACCAAGTTTCCCTGCTATCTTTGCCTTTGGGACATCAGGGACACCAAGGCGCACTACCACAGGCGGGACTGGCCACAGCGGACTGAGTTCTCTGTGGGGAGGAACAACGTCAAGTGGGAGCCACTGGTGGACCCCCGGAAGGTGCTGATGCCACCACTGCACATCAAATTGGGCCTTATGAAACAATTTGTCAGAGCTCTAGATAAAGAGTCGGCAGCCTTCAAGTACCTTCAAGACTTCTTCCCTAAGCTGTCTGAGGCCAGGGTCAAAGCCGGTGTCTTAGTCTGACCACAGATAAAGAAGATCCTGGAGTGCAATGAATTCCCCTAGAAGCTCACTCGTAAGGAGAAAGCGGCTTGGAACAGCTTTGTCGCAGTGGTTCGGGGCTTCCTGGGCAATCACAAGGCCGAAAACTACGTGGAGCTGGTTGAGACTCTGGTGAAGAACTACGGCACAACGGGCTGTAGGATGTCCCTCAAAGTCCATATCCTTGATGCTCATCTTGATAAATTCAAGGAGAACATGGGAGCGTACTAGGAGGAGCAAGGCGAGTGCTTCCACCAGGATATACTGGACTTTTAACGCCGCTACCATGAACAGTATAACGAAAACATGATGATAGACTACATATGGGGGCTGATTCGTGAAAATGATTTACAGTATAATCGTAAATCTCGAAAAACTACTCACTTCTAAATCTTTTGTAGTCATTTTTGTATACCTTTAGTATAAATACATGTTAATTTTTATTCATATGTTGTTTTTTTCTGACTTTACGTGAACGAAAAGACACAAATTCGCCCGTTTTCTCATTGGAAATGGGTAAATTTCAAAATATCACTGTCCTGGTCACAAATAGATCGTTGCACACACACACACACACACACACACACACATGAAATATTCCTGCTGGTTTAAAGTGGCCTTTAATGAATGTACGGCTCAACGAAGTAAATGTTTTGTTCGTTCGTCTCTTAACATTTTGTTTTCGCAGAAATTATTTGATTTCAACGATATATAGGCCTCAGATCCTTAATAGATCACAGATGAGTGTAATTGCCAGTTTCACGTCAGCATTCAGTGGAGTTGTTGGGCCAGTTTTTGTCTGTCCTTTTCCATTTTGTATACTTTTAAGACGGATTATTAGAGTTTGAACCAAGTTTTGTATCTAGTGTTTTGTTTATGTGGTCCCGAATGATTCTATTTCCAGAAATTATTGCATCATTTTGTGAAGTTGCAGCCCCTAATTGGTCGTCGGTTCTTACTTCGGGTTCTTCAACATTACTTTGCAAGGTGTTATTAATTTTTAATTTAATTTATCTTGCAGAATAATATTTTCTTTTTATGGGAATACGGCAGTGCCAACAAGCCACCACTCTCATCTTCTGTTCAAACGTTTACAATGAACTAGATTCCTACTCGTATCGTTTTATTGAACAAAATTTCCAGTGAAATTATGAATGTTGATAACAGTTATTTCAATTTTTAATAATGACCAGAGAATATATTCGCCTACTTTGACCAAACAGTTACCGTACGTTTTAGTGAAATATTTTAGGTAGAATAGTTCTTCTTGCACACAAAAATACCTATAAGTCATTGGGGAACAAGTTGAAGGAAAGTTATTTACCCAATTTCTATGATTAAGATACACTTGTTTTAAACAAGAAGTATTATGGACCGAAGGAATTGTTGGATTTAAAAGAAAGACGATAGGTAGAATTAGATTATAATTTTAAGGATATCATAATACGGTATTCACGGAACGTACAAACATACATTCGCGATAAAGAGTTATATGTGTTCAACACTCAGTAGTCTGTATATAGATCAACCAGTTTTGTGCTCATCACATGCAGGAGTAGTGGTGCTGAAATTAATTTCAGTCTCTCACTTATTCAAACCCGGGCATGACAATTAACTCAAGTAGCACACTTAGCAAATCTCAATTATACGTTTGGTTTTCCTCCTTAATAATAGATGCTTCATCTCACCACAGTTGCATGGACACGTATTTGCTGTATAGACGTGACCTTGTTATAGAATTTGATGAAAAGTGAAAGAATTGTAAGATCTTTGCCTTTCGGCTTTTATCTTTTAGAACTGTGTATTTACGTCTATTTGGTATGATTTATCATCCTGAAGACTTTTCCAGTTTTTTGTTTTACTGGTCATAGACCAGAAGAGATTATTGGATGTATTGTTGTCCGTCGTCCGTAGTCCGACGTGCGTCAGTCCGTTAGCACAAGTTTGTTATCACTACTCCTCAACTACTTGAAGGATTGCCAGGAAACTTCAGACAAAGATTCATCACACGGTCTAATACAAACTTTACTACTCATACATCCAATATGGCCTCCACAGTAGCCATGTTGAAAAACCTGTTATCGCTACTCCATCTGAATGGATGGTCATACCCACATAGGGTTTTCATGGTGTCTAGTTTGTCGTGAAATCTAAACGATGCAGATCTTACATCCAATATGGTTGCAACAGTAGCTAATTTGAAAATCTTATCGCTCAAGAATATCAGAGATGGTTTCAACACTCATGAGTTAAAATGATGAAATTGTCTTGTCTTGAATTCCTGGAAATTCGGTTTGGACAAAAGAGCGTCGGTCCCTTCGATGAACTATTCTCTTCATTTTTAGAACCTAACTTTTAATAAGCGCGATATAACCAATATTGTTCTGACTTGACGTTATACGCTTTATAGTATTACCCTCCAATATTTGTGTCCTGAAATTACAACTCTAATTATTATTGGATATAAACAAAATTTGGACTGCCGCTAGATGCTGACGAGATATTGGCTGAGTTCGATTGTCGGCCTCTACGTCATTGTCTGGCAGAGTTATAGCTCCTAATTGACAGACCCACCCACTTTTGTTTCTGCACAATAACTACCTTAATTATTATTTGAGTTCGTCCAAATCTGATATTCCGTCTTACATCGATGAGACCTTGGCTAAGTTCGATAGTCAGCCTTCTATGTCATCGATTAGAAGAGTTACAGCTACTAATTGTCAGATCCATCTACTGTCTTTTCCGCACAGTAAATTCCTTGGTTATTGTTAGCTTTTAGCCAAATATGCTGTTTGATGTTGATGAGGCCGTGGATAACTTCAGCTGTCAGTGTTCTGCGTCATCGTTTAGCGGATTTATAGCCCTTGATTGTCAGAGGCACTCTCTTTTGTTTCCGCATAATAACTCCAATAATTATAATTGGATATTACCAAAATTTGGTACCCAGGTTGATATTGATGTGACCTTGTCCGAGTTTGATTGCCAGTCTCATTGTTATTGGAATTTAACCAAATCTGGTATGCTGCTTGATATGGGCGAGTCCTTGGATGAATTCGATTTTCGCAAATAAAGGGCCACTCAAGGGTGTCGATGGTTGTTTCGAAATATGTGGATTAACATTAAAAGTAAATTATCTTTCTCAGTTCTTTGGATTTGCGAATTGGCATGGGGTTTTCACCAAAAGTCACAGCTATTAATTTGAAAAGCTTCTCGCTCAAGATTATCAGAGATGGTTTCTTCTTGAGCCTCCATTTTTCTTTCGTACTAATAATAAATTCTTTCCCTTTTTGCTGACTCAGAAGTTTGGAGCTTTACCTCAGTCCCGTTTGTAAAATGTTTCTACAAGTACTCGAGTTTTGTTTCCAGCTGTCTCCTCTGTCTCTCTCTCCAGATTTTGTTTCTTCGATGAATACGATATCGTTCTGCCCCAGATAATAACTTGTAACGTTTCCCAGAATAGCTGATAATCAATATAGAAAACTGCACCACTCTCATAAGTTACACAATATTGCTCCACTGTCTCTAAGATGCGTGATTTTATGGTATTAATATTTTCAGAGTCACTTAAAAGGCTGTTTTTGAATTTCCAAGATCCTTTAACCCTAATTTGGTTGACAAATTTAAGTTTAAGACCTATCGGTGAATGGTCAGATCTTTATCTAAGTCCAATATTGGAAGATTGCACATATATTTTTAGGTCAGAAAAAAAAACTTCAAAATAATCTAGCCATGCTTGTTTCTTATTGGGTCCACGCCACGTATATCTTCTACAAGAGGAATTCATCATGCGCCGGAAGACAACTTGATCGATGGACGCCATTCTTTATGACTAATGTGCTATGTGGTTACTCATCTGCCGCTACTAAACAAGAGCCCAGTCTTGCATCATAACCACGTTGTGATCTCCAGTTAGCCTCCATTTGCAGAATATGTGTCTATTAGGACAATTATATAAATTTATCTGCTTTCACAATGTCTCTTCTACAGATAATATCGGGAAAAAGTCCTCGGGAAATAGTCCACCACCAATTATTATATTACTCATAGGATATGAGGATATTCATACAAACAGAATACATCATACTCTAACCGGATATTGAACAATCTGCATGCATCATATGCAGTAGTGCAATGTTTACTCAACCTTAGACACCATTTATATCTGTCACATTTATATATGATTGATATGTTGCAACTTTACAAACATGATTTATATTCATGCAGTCTGGTCAGTATATACCTTAGTTGCATACATATTGAGAGGACATTAAGTGGATGATCGGCAGTCCTTACTCCAGCATTTCTTACTTTAAACTCTAAAGGGTTCGATTTATGACCATACAGATAGAAAACAAAAAACTTACAACGTGAACAAGATTTTAAAATGGCCTTGATCTTTCAACTTTTATCTTATAGGACTGTATGTTAACGTTTATTTGGAAGGATTTAACATCCTGTTGTTGTAA
This sequence comes from Margaritifera margaritifera, assembly GCA_029931535.1. Classification (NCBI taxonomy): domain Eukaryota; kingdom Metazoa; phylum Mollusca; class Bivalvia; order Unionida; family Margaritiferidae; genus Margaritifera; species Margaritifera margaritifera. The sequence continues at coordinate 30,522 of JAQPZY010000414.1, read as the reverse complement.
TTTTCTTTTATCTATTCATTTTCAGAACTCACCTTTTTATTGGCACTATATGGCCAGTATTGTGCTGATGTCCAGTTATATCCTATACAGACATTCTCAACACCCCATATTTTTTTCTACAAATTACATCCCTAATTATTATTATACCTCAACAAAATTTGGACTGCAGCTAGATCATGACGAGACCTTGTCTGAGTTCGATTGTCAGCTTCTACGTTATCATATGGCAGAGTTATAAGCCTTGATTGTCAGACCCACCCACCTTTGTTTCTGCACAATAACTACCTTAATTATTATTGGGGTTCATCCTAATCTAGTATTCCACTTGGTATGAGAACTGTATGTGTCTGTGTGTGAAGATGAGAACTTGGCTGAGTTAGATAGTCAGCAATCTACATCTACAATAGATCCCTTGAGTATTATTGAATTTCAACCAAATATATTGCTTGATATGAGACCTTGGATGATTTCAGTTGTCAGCATTCCGTATCATCCCTTGATAATCAGCCTCACCCACTTTTGTTTCCGCACAGTAGTTCTATTATTTATAATTGGATGTTGACCAAATTTCCTTTGCTGTTTGATATTGACTAGTCCTTGATTGAATTAAATTGTCTGCATTCTGCACCATCATCTCGCATAGTTATAGATCCTGATTCTCAGAGCCACTCACTTTTTTTTTTGCACAACTCCCTGAGTTATAATTGGATATCATCCAAATCTGATATTCCACTTTGTATTGAAGAGACATTGGACGATTGCGATAGTCAGCCATCTACATCCTTGATTAATAGAGTTATAGTCCCTGATTGTCAGACACACCTACATTTATTTCTTTCAATAAATCCTTTGATTATCATTGGATTTCAAGCAAATATACTGCTTAATATTGATGAAAACTTGGTTGAGTTCGATTGTCAGCCTTATACGTCATCGTTTAGCAGAGTTATAGCACCTGATTGTCAGACCCACCCACTTACTTTTGTACACCATACATATGTTGATTGTTATTTGATTTCAGCAAAATATGATATACTGCTTGATATTGATGAGCACTTGGCTGAATTCGATTGCCAGCATTATGCGTGACCGTTTAGCGTAGTTATAGACCCTTATTAACATACCCAATAACTTTTGTTCCCTCCCCTCCTCGATTGTTATTCGACTTGAACCAAATTTGGCATAAAACTTGATTTTCAGGAGACATTGACCGATTTTTGAATTTCAGGGTTCAGCATCTTTTAAGGGAGTTATAGCCTTTGAGTGTCAGACCCACCCACCCACGTTTGCTTCCGCGCAATTTCAATTATTATTATTGAATTTCAACTCAATTCTATAGTCAGCTGGATATTGATGAGGGCATCAAAAAGCGGGGGACGTAAATTCCTGGAATTGTTTTGTTTTATGTATGTTAGAAATTAATTCATTTATCAGAATCTATCTATCTATCGATCTGTGTTTGAAACTAATAAAACACTGTTCTTGCATATAAGGATAGATCAGACTGTTGGGCAGAATAACCGTTGTTTTAAATCTTTTGATAAACAACAATTAAGAAAACCACATTTACAAAGTTGAAGCTATTCAGCATTGCAGAACTGACTGGAAGAATAGGTTTTGATTATAAAATGAAGAGTTTGATCTGTATTTAGTTATTATGTAGCTGATTGCCAAGTACACTGCGTCACGTAGCGAGCAAGTTTAGGACATAGAATGAAACACGATCATTTGATACGAAGTCCAATTGTTCTAAAAATGTTATCGATATAAAAATAACTTTTGTCATACTTTGAAATAGACAAAAGTTGTGATCAAAGGATGTAATTGCTGCTGAATTCCATTATTCTAAGAGTTATTTCAACTCTTAAAGTTTTGTTTGTGACAGACCTTCGTGTTGGTGACATTTGATGGCATGTGAAGATTCCCTTGAAATATTTCTGTGAAAAAAGAAAGAAAGAAAAACCCTTATACTTGTCAAATTTGCCAGACCGTGAATATGAAAATGCATGAAAGTTGTTAAAACTCTGTGGCAGTCATGTTGTATAGTTACATTGATATGGAATGGGCTTATCACTAAAACTGATGTCCTATTAATGAAGGAAAGAAATGTACTTTCACTGGGAAAGCACCTTTCTAGTGAAAGATTCGAAATTCTCATTTGTTTCCGTCGTGATTTTATTACAATCTTCTTTCATGTTCATGATACAATAAACTGCAATGTGCTATTTTATAACAAAACGATATTTGCTCCTGTTACGAACATTGTTATTTTCATTATTATTTTCTATTTAAGCAATTGTTGGAGATAGATCTATAGATTTTGCTTACTTCTCCCAAGAACTTCCTGTCACGGAATCCATAAATGATTGGATTTGCCATATTGTTAATAAGGAAGGTCCATCTAAAAGTCTGGTATGCCGCAATTCCCGAAAATGACAGGCTTTGTAGGAGATTTTTGTTTAGGAAAGTTGTAATGCGAAGAGCCAAATGAGGAAGAAAGCTACAGACAAACACAACTGTAATGATGAATAAAGTTCGTGTAATAGTAATAGTTTTTTGGCGTTGTTTCCTACCGTTTCCTTTATCGGTATTTCGTTTATCTGATCTATAGATAGAGAATGGGCTTAATACTAAAACTGATGTCCTATTAATGAAGGAAAGAAAGGTACTTTCACTGGGAAAGCACCTTTCTAATAAAAGATTCGAAATTCTCATTTGTTTCCGTCGTGATTTTATTACAATCTTCTTTCACGTTCATGATACAATAAGCTGCAATGTGCCATTATAAAAATATGATATTTGCTCCTAGTCTCGAACATTGTTTTTATTTTCATTGTTTATTTCTATTTAAGCAATTGTTTGAGAAAGACCTATAGATTGTGCTTACTTCCCGCAAGAACTTGCTGTCGGTGAATCCATAAATAATTGGATTTGCCATACTGTTAATAAGGTAGGTGTATCTAAAAGTTTGGTATGCCGCAATCCCCGAAAATGACAGGCTTTGTAGGAAGCTTTTGTATAGGGAAGTTGTAATGCGAAGAGCCAAATGTGGAAGAAAGCTACAGAGAGTAACAACTGTAATGATGAATAAAGTTAGTGTAATATTAATAGTTTTTTGGCGTTATTTTCTACCGTTTCCTTTATCAATATTTCGTTTATCGGATCTAGATTTTGTATTTATGTTGCCATCGAGAGCTTCACATCTGTTGTCTTTAAGCATGGTGAAAGACATAGTGCCACTCTCCTGTTTGATATTCTCCTCCTCTCTTGTTTTTATTGTTTCATCGTTTCCCAAAGCTTTTGAACAAGCAAACTCATTCGTTTGTGTTCTTACCTTTTCATCTGGCAAGAACTTTTGCTGCTGATTCCTTTTGGAGCTCCTTGACTTCATGCGCAAAATTTGTTTTCCGATTAGAATGTAGATGATAGTTGCACTTATGAATGATGCAAAGAAAAGAAGAAGCAAAACAAAGTTGAAATATGTTGGATAGTTTGTATCCGCAAAGTTGTCGTTTACAGTACATTCAGTACCACTGGTCCGATTGCTTCCAGTTCGATAGTTTTTGTTCCCATACATAACAATGGCAGGCCATGAGAAGCAGCAGGCCACCATTAGGTCTAATATGCATATATATTGTGACATTCTCACTGAAAATTGTATGCCATGCGGGATACAAATTTTACGATACCTCTCTACTGCAATTGTAACTAGAATCAATGCTGACCCCAACCATAGGGAGTAGGCCACGAAATAAAGAATACTGCAGATTTCGCCGTCTGGAAATGTGATGGGGTATCTCAAAACCACAAGAAAGAAGGGCATCGTCACACCACATGTTGCGAGGTCAACAATTGCTCGACAGACGATAAAGATCCTGTAGGTAGACGGTTTGTATTTTTGCAAGTACACATAGAGAGCAACTGTATTGCCAGGAATTCCCACAATCATCAGAAGGCCGACGAACACAATACCTCCTAAGTTTTCGATGACCTTGGCGTTATTCAGGTTCTGAATCAGAAAGTTCTGATCATCGATTATTATGTTGCTGGTGTTTCTGTTCATATCCTCTGCTGTTCAAGGAAGTAATGATAAATAAATATTTTCCCTTTGTCAAGAAAATATCGATTTCAGTTAAATGATTCCTTAAGTGTTAGTGATTGTTTACTACTTTCGTTTCTTTTTATAATCCCGAACTGAAGCAGGAAGATAACTTTCACTCAGATGAGTTCATATATTACATCATCTTATTTGATGCCTCATCATCTACAATCTAGCAACATATGATTCTTAAGTTTTCCTCGTATCTTGCATTTCAATAGAAAGAAAAATTAAAGATGTTGAGATCAGCGTGTTAGCACAAATGCAGCTGCAGTACTAGCATTAATATGTCAACGGTTTTTGCGTATCTAAATAATACCTGCTTACATTTTATTGTTTAATTAATTACTATCTTTGATTAAACTGCATTATTCCTAAAAATCCAATGCATGGGATAGATGCCAATTATACGCTAACTGCACATCGCCTTTTGGTCTGTTGAACATTGTATAATGTTCAATGCATACAGTTGGTATCAACATTGATATGTCCATATTAACAGATCATTTGTACAACAGAATACGATGAAGATGCAAGTAAAACTGAATCATACGATGTACTCATCAATGACGTTTATTATGTTGCATGCAAGATAAGAAATGCTCAATAGCCATCAGCTGCCTAATTGATATATGTGAGATTGTTTCGAGCGTGCGACTGATTCGTAATCCAGGGGTCACTAGTTCGATACCGCCAAGGCCAGTCTGGGTCGGCCGCCAGAGTGTGTCCTTGGGAAAGGCACTTAACTCCCATTTCCTTTACCTGATATGGCCAATAATGTGTTACAAGTGCTGTCAAAACCAACGCAACAAACTTGCAATCAATCATAATAACTTGTACTCTTAGCCGTGTAATAAAGATGACAGCAGTTAAGATATATTTTACCTGTTACATACGTATGATTCTTGTCCCTTTAAACTCATCCTCACAATTATTTCCGGAAGTAATGGATGCATCTGGCAAAACTCTACAAGTAATTTATATTGCAGATTTATTAAATTGATAACATGATTTTCATGCGTCGGAGTCAAGCTGCTATTCCATGTATTGCTTTGCAACGCGTTTGTTTTTCCCTGACGGAATGAACAGGTTATGATTTTTTGTTGCCCCACTTTGTAAATACATTGTAATAGGTCATTTCCACCCATCCATGATTCTGAGTCCGTCTGTCCGTCCGTCCGCCGTCTGTCATTAATTTCCTTGTAACCTGAACTCCATCTATGCTGGTTGAGGGAAGGTGATCATATTTGGTTTGATATTTCACGAGGATGTGTAGATGATGAAAACGAAGGTTTTGGATCCTGGATGCGACTCTCGAAGGAGGAAGGAGTGGGAGTCAAAGGTCACATTGTCATAGGTAATATGGACTCTGCGTGTAACCTGAACGCCATCTATACCAATTGAGGAGGAATCGTCGTATTTTTGGTATAATATTAAACTACAATGAAGATTTCAGAACCTCTATACAGCCCTAGCGACTGGGAAAGGGGTTTAGGATGAATGGGGGTGGGTCGCAACAGTGAGTTGTGGTATTCAGTTACCTCCCTTGAAAGACGTCAGAGGAGAATGAAAGGTAAAACCTACGCGTGCACAGGAATTATTGCTAGCTTCTCTAGATAAGTGGGATTGAAAAGTTTTGGTTCTCTATTTTCATTATTGTTGCATAATTATTATGGTTATTACTCTGAAGTTGATAACTAAATTCTAGAGACAAGACCCATCGAGTGCTGATAGACAAGAAATCAACAAAAAGAGTTGAAAATCATACTCTTTTATTGGCAGTGAGATGATTAATCTTGTTGTTTTGGTTACGGTCAATCAAACTACCATGCCAAATGCTGTTTTTACAAGGCAGTCCATAAGTTGAAGCGGTGCAAATTTAAGAATTGAGATAGATTACACAGTAGTTCTAACTTGTCCTTGATTTATTTAGATTTTAATCAAAACAGTTTAACAATCAACTGATCACTTCATTTATGAAACAGTAACTTTCTATCTTTTGAAGGAAACTCTCAGTTTCATAATTTCATGTATATCGGACGACCTATATGTTATATTTCCTTTTATAGATACAGTTGGAAAATTGAGAAATCCCGATTGACATTTAAAATTATCCTTATCTCCCTCCCCCATATATGGATTAATTAAAGAAACTGAAATCAGGGTTGACTAATATAATTCGTACATTAAAAATTATTAAAAATTATTAAATCAAATATATATATCCTTACATAAAAAATGGATTAATTAAAGAATCTAATAAAATAAGAAATATACCAATGTTGACTTTGAGTACCTTAGTAGATCGAGGTCAAAATTCGATGTAATAAAAACCAGGTTGATAAAATATATTCTAACATTGTAAAATGAATAATTTAAAGGTAATGAATGTAACTATATAGACTCTAATACCTAAGTACATAATATCAGATGTTTAAAACTATGTGAGCTCAATGTTGATGCATTTCCCGTATATCAAAATCTTTTTTTTTCTTTTCCTTTGATGACAATCGATGTAAAAAAAATCCAAGTAAACTAAACAAATTTCTCCTTTAATTAAAAAAGGATGAATTAAAGGACTACCGTTATGTATAATGTTTACATATTTAACTTTTGTCATACATATTCAACATTTTCCTTGGTTATAGGACGTAAACACGTTGTTTACTTAGAATTCGAGGTCAAGGTTGCTTTTGTTTACACTTATACTGGTTTTTCCACTAGGATTATTGATATTTATCAGATGTGCAATATGATTTTCTAGACAATTCTGACAGGTGACTTGTGTTTATAAATAGGAAGTTTGGTAAGCAGTATTTCATTCCTATACTAACCATCAGTCTTTAAGGAATTTGGTTTAATAATCAGATGTTTATAGTTGTCTTAAAAAATCAGAGCAAATTCAGAGTGAGTAATTATTTATTTAAAATATTCATTGGAATTACTAAACTGCTCATTCTCATTTTGGATTGATACATGACTTTGGGATTTTTGTGAATTCATTCAAAGATATTCTGTATTACATCGTTCAGGCACACCAGGACATTCGAGACTATTGACATATCAGGACATTCAAGATTACTGGCACATTAGGATATTCAGGGTTACTGGAATTCTGTCTAAATCTCCAGCGACAATATCTACAATGTCCGTATCATCATACACACACAAAGGGTGGAAAACGGGAAATATAAAGAACACACACAAAGACACACAAAGACACGAAGAGTGACACGTGTAGATCAATACATATAAAGAACAAAATAGCAGAAGAAACAACTACATATCTTGAAAGGAATCTAGTATCTAGGTATAAGGTGAACAAGTTTGGATGCAAACTAGAAGCACGACAGCACTGTTCTGCTTAACATAACCTAGTTAACAACGTCATAACAAAGATATCATGATACCCAGGGCGCCATCTGTACGGTGCGCTACTGCTTCCGGATATAATTTTCACTACAAGAAACAAAGATATAAATATATTTATATTACAAAAGAAAATGGTGGAAACACAACAACAACAACAAAAACAACAGTAATAACTTGATATAACTAGAGGAGAGTGATGATGACAAAACCGATATGTAAGGAACTGACGCACAGTAGGTTAAACAGAAAACTTACATGGGTTGGAATTTTATATTTAAGCCAAATTTGCCATGTGTTCGCATCTGCAGTGTCCAATATTTCTCTTCTTGGCCGAGTTTACTGTGAGTCCATCTGTCATTTGACTCAGTAGGCTGCATATGATAGCGGATCAGCATCATTTGACACATTCAGAAAGAATATTTTCTGTAAAACAGGCGAATTCTCTTTCGCAGGATGAATTTTTCAAAGTTTGCTCAAATTCTATTTAATGGTTTTAGTGAGAAAGTCGTTCAAAGGTTTATGTATTTTTAGTAAGGGCGACCATATTTGATGGCAGATCAGCAGGTTCATGAGAGGATGCTTTCTCTAAAATTTAGTGGTTTTTGAGAAGAAGTCGTTTAAACGTTTTGTATTGTTAGTAACAGCAGGTATATTTGATACTAATGAAAACAAATATGAGACAACTTCATGTCAGGATGCGTTCTTTTAAATTTGGCCGAATTCTGTTAAGCAGATTTTGAGAAGTTGTAAATAGCAGTTGTGAACGGACAATGGATGACGCACGACGAATATATTGATGATTATATATGTGATATATACATGATATTACCATATGTAAAACAATTCAATATGTAAATAAGATTTTTGGATATATAAACTGCATACAGTCTATTCTATGCATGACATATCAGCCATAAATACAATTCGATCCTATATCCTCAACTACAGACGAAATTCTGATCCCCAAAAATTCGAAACAACGATGGAGATTTTCTCATGTGAGACATGCAACCATGTACCTATTAAGATTAATTGTACAAAGTTAATTCAAATGATCTTTTTGAACATTTCTGATGTATATATAGGAGTATCAGTTTATCAAGTACAATGGCTCATTTGAATGCGATATCAGCTATTGTGACAATGCAGCACTCCGTTAATTAATGTCACAACCAAAATTAGCGATAAAAAGAATGTATTTCATGTTAAACTCACTTTATTTTGCTTTCTTCCCACATTTAAATTATTAAGACCACAGGAAAATACATGTTATCCCTTTCACGTATATTTCTTTGCACGTGTCTGATTCTCTGAGAGTTGTAGACAGACTGAGTGGCCTGTACTATTGAGTCTTCTTATCCATCCGGTCATTAAGTACTATGTAACCATGATTATAAACAACTATTGTGAGCTATTGTTTCAAATAAAATGTTTCAAAGTTAAATTTAATTTTTCCACAAATATAAAAGTATACAAGTAAAATGTTTTTAATAAAATATGCAATTATGTGGTAATTTTCATATTTGTGTCTTCAGTAATGTAAGATATAAGGGCCAGTGCCTACCCTCCCCCGTCGCAATCATTGACAGGACTCGCTTAAAAATTATTTTCTCTATATATTTCTATAAAGTTTGGAAGAAACAAAATCATATTATCAGAAGCTACGGTCCTTTCATTAAGTAAATCCAGTTGATCTCGAGTCTTTTCTAAACTATCAGGATGTTCCGAAACTAGACAATGAGCAGAAAGAATCAAAATTAACGGCCCCATAACCTTAGCTGAAACAACTGCAGTTATGAAAAATATGCCAAATAGCAAAATTTCATGATCTGGTGGATTTACAGTGGAGCAATTAACTATTTATACCTGAACTTCTCTTAATTTATTTTGAAAAAAAGCTTTAGACTTACTTGCATGGCCCTACAGTAATAATGTTTTAATTTTAGTTTTAATTTTGGAGAGGAGTTTACAAAATGGATACACATATTTTGCAATGATATCATATCATGTAAAATTGTTAATGGACAATGCTCATTGTGGTTTGATATTAGGAGATGCTGTGGGCAAGGATATGTCTCTTCTTGCATTTTCATCCTGTGTGCAGAGATATTATCCCATTTGATCAGGAAGAGTTCAAATGTAAAGGGAATTAATATAAACAATATAGACTTATTTCAAAATATGCAGATGACACTGCACTCACTCTTGATGGTTCTGAAAAGTTACTTAAATCAGCTTTGTCACTCACATATCAATACTCTAAATGTTCAGGTTGTAACACAAACATTGAAGAAACGAAAGCAGTCTGGATTGGTAGTAGTACAGGAAGTAATGTCGGGTATTGTTCAGAATATAATTTAGATTGGGATTCATCTGAATTTGCTTACTTGCGTATAAACTTTTTTATATACTTGAATAAAATAGTAAAACTAAACCATGATGCTAAAGTTAAGAAGTTAGAAATCTTTTCAATTAGTCGAAAAGATTACTCACACCATTTGGTAAAATTGCAGGTAATTCAATCTTGGCACCGTAAAAATATGCTCATTTATTATTGAGTTTACCCAATCCTCCGCATAATGTACTTAACGAGCTAGATTCTCTGTTTTTAAGTGTGTTTGGAAAGCAAAGTCATTATTAAGGATTACCGTGAAGGTGGTATAAAAATGGTGGACATCACCCTGTTCATAAATGCCCTGAAACGATCTTGGATTAGGAGAAGAGTTACTTCTGACCCAAAATGGACAAACATTTTAGCTGCCTCTGCTTCACATGTAGACACATTTGTTATGTTTTGACTAGATTCTCTTAAAGTCATATAGGCCAAAACAAATTTAAGATGTCTTTCAGCATATATTAAACTATATAATAAGTTTATAGGACAAAGTAAAAAAGATTTGCTACAAACACAACTATAGATGAATCCCAATATTACAATTGGAAATTCAAGTGTAACGTAAAAGCATTGGGTGGAGAACGGAATCTTATCCATAATGGACTTTGTAAATGAAGATGGTTCGTGGATTGAATTGGAACACTGTGTCAATAAATTTAGACTTCATACTAACTTTTTAGAATCTTGGGAGCTTCTAAATGATATAAAACGTAAAATAATAAATTAGATTTAAACATTAAGAAACCCATTTTTACATTAATTTATTTTACTTATAAAAAAGATGCAAAGTGCTGTAAAAGAGTGTAAAAAAATACTAATTTATAACAATTACGAACATTCCTCAAAAAGAAAATGGAATGTGGAATTTTAGTGATTTAGAGGAGAATGAATTAAATAATTACTTTTCCCTGCCACACTAGGTAACTAAGTGTCCTACACTTAAGTAGTTTCAACTAAAATGTTGCATCCAATTTGATAATCAAATAGTTTTCTGAGTAAAATTGGTAAAATTCCTAATAATTTGTTTTATTTGTCTAATCATTCTATAGAAACTCTCTTTCATTTATTTTGGGACTGTCCAAAATCAAAATTAATCCCTAATAGTTTTACTGAATGGCTAAGAATGAATATATTTTTCAATTTCAAAGAAACAAATTCTTCTTGGAATAGCAAATAGGCGATAAGCTGATGACGTGATCAGTTTATGTTGCAACTGAAACTATACATTTACAGATGAAGATTGTCTTGTGAATCAGGAAATTTGTTTTTTTTAAGAAAGAACTGAAAGTTAAACTTTATGTCTGGAAATGATTCTGCATATATACGTTATAAATGGGATAGTTTTGACAACAAATGTCATTTATACAAATGTCAGTAAGAATATACTTATGTATGTATTTATGTATGGTCTAACCTGCCTTAAAAGGTCACCTTTGTTAAGCAATCACATGTCTTACATAGACACTTAAAAAAAATGTATTCGTTGTACCTAATTATCATAGAAGCTTTCTTCTTTTGGGTAATCACCTGATTTTAAATGTCACTTTTCTAGTTTCTCACAGGTCAGTGTGTTTGCATATGTATGTATGTGGGAATGTATATAAGTTATATAATTGTGTGTGCATGTGTATGTGAAAGTGTGTGTGTGTGAATGTGTATATATATATATATATATATAAGTAGAAATGGATGAACTGATTATAGAAAATGCATCATCTAATATAAGTTATCTTGCTAAAAACATAAGTTTAAAATATGCTATTTTGCGAGTATTTCTACAAAAAGTGATACATAACAATTGTCTCAGAATTAAATGTTTCTTAGTATTTACAGATAGATACAATCTTTCACACATGTAGTGATCTGATCATGATAATAGTCACTAAGCTTGGATTTTATATTTTCTACTAATTTGCAAGATTAACAATATAGAAATGCTTAGAACATATCATCCTATTCTCTCTCTCTCTCTCTCTCTCTATCTCTCTCGTTCTCTCTCTCTCTCTCCCTCTCCCTCCCTCTCTCTCTCTCTCCAGACATATGGATCTGACGCAGATATACTGTTATGTATGATGTTTATATTACTCAACTTTTGTCTATGATTGCATGTTGTATGGTTATTTGAAAATACATACTTAACATTTGTCCAGTTGTTTATATAGTATTTTCATAGGCATTTCACAATTAGACTTTTTATGACTCATGTCAGGTAGGCCAGTATTTTTCCATTAGAAATACTCATATTCTGATGTGACATAGGTCATGTAGGAATGTGTATTTATATAGAGAGTTTGGCAAACAAATTCATTCCTCATTTATTATTTCGGTTCTAAAAGATCAGTCTGTTGGGAAACTATTTTAGTTGTGTTGTTGAAATCAGATATAATTAGAAATTATTTATTTATTTACAATATTCATTGGAAATATAAAAGTGCTCATTGACTTTTGGATTAATACATGATTTGGGGATTTATGTGAACTCATTCAAATACATTCTGGATTGCATCTTTGTGACACATCAGTACATTCAAGGCTATTGGAATTTATTCGGAACATTCTATTATCTTTGACTTGTGATTAGGACATTTAGTATTATTTGGAATTTAACTCACAAATTGTAAGTGCCTTTTGAATTTTCACTTTAATTGTCTGGAATTAAATTGCTTGTTGATTTGTTGGTTTCACTTTTTTTCTGTTACAAATGATCAAGACTACGAGTCGTATGAATATTCAATGCATATTTGCTTGCTAAGTTTTCATTCTGTTTAAATTACACTCGTCTTTGTTATACATTGTTGTTGAGTACTTTGATTTTATAAACGGTGAAACCTTCGCACCGTACTATGTGTGACCCAATAAAAAAAAAAATGACAGAAAGCATCCTGGCAAGAAAGCCTTTCAAGTTTGTGCAAACTATACCAATCCGGTTACAGAAAAAGAAAACGAAAAGAAGAAGAAAACAACTTTTTCTCAAAATGTAATGAAGAGAATTTGAAAATATTTAACAGAAGCATCCTAACATGAATACATTTCAAGTTTTATAATTTTCTGCAGATGATGCTGATCCACCATCCACCGTTATTTACAATGGAAAAACCGTTTTGACGACTTCTCAAAAACCGGTCAAAAAAGGTTGACCAAATTTGAAAAAGAGGATCCTTACACAAAGCCTTTCGAGTTCTCACAACTAGTGTCATAGTGAAAAGATAAAGAACAACTTGTAATGTAATAATACACTAATTATGTGCATTAGTTATAAGTTCAGATGTACCAAGTCTATCTAACTTATATTAGGCACTAACTTCGACACATCCAACCCAAACATCATCATAGGTTATGTATGAGCTAGTCAGAATAAATTTCTACAAATCATTAATTTATTTGTAAAGACGAATTTGTTCAGTTTTGGTATATTTTCAAATATTTCAATTTTTAAAAAATATAACAATGTTACAACGTTTGTCCGAAATCTCAACCCATGTTGTTGCTTTGGAAGTTAGCTGCTGCATAAAAATGAATATGGTACTTTTAATCTGTCAATAAATGGATCTGAAGAAAGGATATCACTTGTGTCCACCTAAGGTGAAATATGAGAAGTTTTGAGATCCACGGGTCATTTCCAGAAATACAAGACTGTATAGATATTAACACTTTGGAATGAAAAAGGGTGTCATAAACTCATTTGTATGTTAATTTCGAATTGTCAGAATATTGTTTATACTATGTAGAATAGTGAAGCTTTTAAACTGATGCCTTTAGATTCAAATATTTACTACATTCCTCACAATTGATCAGATGAGGAGTAACAATGTATGCCTTATTATAGTCCTATGTGTCATCTTTAATCGACAAATCAACACTCTTCTCTACAAATTGGTAAAGAAGTGTCTGGGTTCATAATAATTGTCAAGACAGACTGGCTACCCAGGTAATTTGCTGAATTATCTCTGTCTCTCCTTTTTTCTTTAAAAAAGTTTCGAATTCAAGAGGTTACCGACGATGATTCGGGATGTTTTTTTTGCCCCGAATCAAAAATAATAAAAAATGAAAAAATGAATACTTTTTACTTTTTAACCGTTTACTTTTAATTACTACAAAATTGACTAGAGTTAAAGAGCATGCAAATAATGCCGATCAAATTTTCTTTTCGTTAAGCCGATAGGTGAGGCAAGTGCCTCTTTATGGGGATAAAAGTATTAGTTTACAGTTGATTACATGTTAACGAATAACATACATGTACATTGTTCCACGAAAAAAGAGCTTTTCTTGAAAGATTAAAATTTAACTTCTCCGTTTACCCCACATTGTTTTCGTAGAACGTTGCCTTCCTTTGAATGTCCATATACTATTTGTAAACTGTGTCTCTACAAGCAACTGAAGTTAACATACCAATAGCAAGTACCTGCTTAAAATTGATTATTTCCTAGTAAAGCAAATTCCAGAAAGAGATCTGTAAAATTTGCAGATTTCTTTTATAAACTTCATGTCACAGAATCCATAGATGATTGGATTGGCAACGTTGCTAATATAGAACGTCCATCGAAAAGTCTGGTAAGCCACCTTGCCTGAAGAGGACATATTTGCTAGAAAGGTTGTATCAAGTGCAGCTATAATGCGAATAACCAAAGGTGGAATGAAGCTGCAGGCTAGTACAAGTGTGATGACGAATACAATTCGAGTAATACGGATTGTTTTATACTGTTTTTCATTCCATCTTGTATCGGCATCTAACTCTACTGGACTTAACTCTTTCTTGCCGCGATCCAAATAGTCTTCCCTTTTGTTTCCTTTGGCGGGTACACTAGAAAACACGGTAGTTTGCGTTCTAACTGTGCTGTTCTGCGATGACTGTAGCTGGTTTGTTCCAAAAGTTATTTTCTTCATATGAAATATTTGCTTTCCGATCAGAGAGTAGATAATGGTTAGAACCATTAATGATGCGAAGAGAACAAAAACAATGAAAATACCGAAGTATTCAGGGTACTTTGTGTTCGCAAAATCGTCGCTCACAGAACATATAGTAACATTGGTGTAACCGACTCCACTTTGGTAGCTCCTTTTTCCATATATGACAGCGACAGGCCATGAAATTAAACAAGCCGCAAGAAAGTCTGGAATGCAGAAATATTTGAATACTTTTTACATTTAACGGTTTACTTTTAATAACTACAAAAGGACTAGAGTTAATATCTTTCAAAGTGCAAGCAAATAATGCCGATCAAATTTTCTATTCGTTTGGCCGATAAGTGAGGGAATTGCCTCTTTTTAGAAGATAAAAGTATTAGTTTACAGTTGATTACATGTTAACAAATAACATACATGTACATTATTCCACGAAAAACAGCTTTTCTTGGAAGATTTAAATTTAACTTCTCCGTTTTCCCGCTCGTTGTTTTCGTAGAATGTTGCCTTCCTTTTGATGTCCATGTACTATTTGCAATCTGTGCGTCTTTACAAACACCTGAAGTTAACAAACCAATATCAAGTACCCTGCTCAAAATTGATTATTTCCTAGCAAAGCAAATTCCAGATAGAGATCTGTAAAATTTGCAGATTTCTTTTATAAACTTCATGTCACAGAATCCATAGATGATTGGATTGGCAACGTTGCTAATATAGAACGTCCATCGAAAAGTCTGGTAAGCCACCTTGCCTGAAGAGGACATGTTTGCTAGAAAGGTTGTATCAGGTGCAGCTATAATGCGAAGAACCAAAAATGGAATGAAGCTGCAGGCTAAAACAACTGTAATGACGAATAAAACTCGAGTAATACGGATTGTTTTATACCGTTTTTTATTCCATCCTTTATCGGCATCTAACTCTACTGGACTGAATTCTTTCTTGTCGCGATCCAAATAGTCTTCCCTTTTGTTTCCTTCGGAGGGTACACTAGAAAACACGGTAGTTTGCGTTCTAACTGTGCTGTTCTGCGATGACTGTAGCTGGTTTGTTCCAAAAGTTATTTTCTTCATATGAAATATTTGCTTTCCGATCAGAGAGTAGATAATGGTTAGAACCATTAATGATGCGAAGAGAACAAAAACAATGAAAATACCGAAGTATTCAGGGTATTTTGTGTTCGCAAAATCGTCGCTCACAGAACATATAGTAACATTGATGTAACCGACTCCACTTTCGTAGCTCCTTTTTCCATATATGACAGCGGCAGGTGATGAAATTAAACAAGCCGCTAGTAAGTCTAAAATGCAGAAATATTTGGACATTCTTTCTGTAATTTGTGTGCCATGTGGTACACAAATTTTACGATACCTCTCTACTGCAATAGTTATAAGAATGAATACAGACCCTACACATGGGACATACGACAAAAAACGAAACACTTTGCAGACTTCGTCGTTTGTGAATGAGATGGGATATCTCAAAATAACGATAATGAAAGGCATTGATATATAACATGTTGCCAGGTCAACCATTGCCAGACAAACGATAAAGGTTCTGTAAGTTGATGGTTTGTATTTTCGCAAGTACACAAAGAGAGCAGTGATGTTTCCAGGAATTCCCACAATCATTAAAAAACTGATGATCACAATGCCAGGCATGTTCTCTAGGGCCATTTTGTTATTTATGTTGTGAATAACATAATTCGGATCATTATGTTGAACGTAGCTCGCGTTTTCATCCATAAATTCTCTTTTGCACCAGACGATATATTTCTGTCCAAACGAATATCGCTGATGCATCCAAATCACATATTGTTTTCTAATATAATATCTTTTCGAAACTGAAACAGGATAAAACTTTGTGAGTAATACAATGGCATTATTACTCATCCCGACATATGATAAATGTATAATTCTCCATTTAATTGACACATGATTTGATATAGTTTTATCACATCTTTACCCACGCATGTGTGCAATATTTGCGTGAATAAAATGTCGCTCAAAAGCTATGTATAATTGAATGACTTATAAATAATTTGACTAGCTTTGAACACTTTCAAGCATCAAATCCTCGTCAAAAAATACCTCCACCGCACCCCACCCCCCCACCCCACAAAAAAGAAAGGAAAACAACAACAACTACAAAAAAAATAACAACGTAGATCAAAGCGTAAAATTATACAAAGTCGTTAATGTTATCATTGTTGGTGGAATGGCAAAAGTAGGTTGGAATACGGCGCGGGGGAAATAATAACAAAGTTACCCAACATTTCGACCGAAAATAAGGTCTTGTTTAGGAGACAATAACGAACCCAAAGATAATCACACGCACAAAGAGTGACACACGTAAAATAATACATGTTTACATTTTTGCACAGAGAATCAAAACTATGATGAATAATGAAAGGTCAAAACAGTAAAGAAAAAGAAGACAGTAACAGAAGAATTAACAATATGTCTATAAAGGGACCTAGCGCTGTACTATTTGGCGTGATCTAAATATCTACGTCATTACGAAGAAATCGGTCTACACGGGGCTCCATTTATTACGGAGCATAATTGTTACGCTTTTAGTATGCATATTCCAGATATAATTTTCACTACGAGTAACATAGATACGATTTTATTTACATTACAAAGGAAGGTGATAGAAAGTTGTAATAATAATAATAATAATAATAATAATAATAATAATAATAATAATAATAATAATAATAATGATGATGACAATAATAAGATAATAATAAACAATTCAGACAAATCATACAATTTCAGAGGAACGTCAAACAATGTTATCGAGAACTTGGCAAGAAGAACAATGAGGTAAGAAAGATACCCATTTCAGAAGAGATTGACACGTTTTGGAGAACAATTTTTGAGAACGCAAAGCAACATGATGAAAAGATTACATGAATTGGGGAAGAAAGCAAAATGAATACTAACCTGAAACAACAGGAATGACCTGAGATCACAACTGAGTAAACGACAGCAAAGATTATCACTACAAGTAACTAGGATTCACCTGAAATTGACATAATCACAAACTTTTGGCTTAAATAAATCCATGATCAAATCTGTAGAAAGATCAATGTTCTAATTTACCATCCAGAAAGAACACAAGAATGGCTTCCGACTGGAATCACTTACCTCCTGCCAAATAATGAAAACACAGAACAAACAAAGAATTACTGATCCATCACCTGCCTCCCAACAACCTCCAGACTCATAACTGCAATACTTGCTGACAGAACGTACACATACCTTGCACAAAATAAGCTTTCACCTCCAAAACAAAAAGGATACCGCAGAGGATCATACGGTTGAGGTTCATACAGCTGTTGGAGGATGTGAGATAAAAAAAAAAAAGCTCAGCATGGATAGAATATCGGAATGCGTTTCACAGTCTTCCACACTCCTGGATCCTCGAAAGTCTAAAAATATATAAGCTAGCACCAACAATGAGAAATTTCATGAAGAGAACAATGGAAATGTGGAAAACCGAACTTATTCCTAATTTTACTAAAGGGACGTTCAATAGTGACTATATTAGGATCAAAAGTGGAATATTCCAGGGACACTCATTCTCAGCACTTCTATTTTACTTTGCCATTAGCCCATTAAGCACCCAACTGAATGAAACAGGATATGGTTATACAGTGTACAAGAAGACCATTGCCCACCTCATTTATATAGATGACTTGAAATGTTTTGCACAAATTGATGACCAGCTTGAAACTCTTCTCCACAATGTGTAAAAGTCACCAAGGATATCAGAATGGAATTTGGAATTGAAAAATGTGCAAAGTCTACATTCAAACGATAAATACTAACAGAATCACACAACATAAAACTTGATACAGACATAATTATCAAAGACCTTGAACATGAAGAACTATACAAGTATTTAGGAATAAACGAAGGAAATGGACTCCACCATTAATCCATGAAAGAAACCATTAAGAAAGGGGTACTACAGGCGGGCAAGACTTGATCTAGGAAGTGAGAATAATGCTGCAAATTAGATCACAGCTATCAATACACTCGATGTCTCTGTAGTGATATATAGTTTCAACGTCAAAAACTGAACATAGTCAGAACTACAAAAATTGGACTGAAAAACAAGAAAACTCTTAACGATGTACAGCGTGCACAATCTCAAAGATGACGTACATAGACTGTATATCACAAGGCGTGAAGGAGGAAGGGGTCTGCTACAAATTGAAAACAGTTAAAAAGCAACAAAAGTTGCTCTTCACCTGTACCTTCAGAAAAATAAATGATGAACTTCTCCAAGTCGCATTCAAATATGAACAGAACAAAAAGAACAGAAGTTTTCAGTCACAAAAGAAGCCAAAAGATTCCGAATCAATCTCAATGTAACGTTAGACGAAGGACACGACTTATCTTTGACAGAAAAAGCAAAAAAATAAAATAAAATGCAAATGAAGAGTGAAAGAAACATTACAGGAACAGCTGGCGAACAAATGGGAAGAAAAACTGACACACGATGTTTTCCCTTTGAAAATGAAAATAGCAGATACAGACAAAGACTAAACAAACCAATGGCTAAACACAAGTGAGCTAAAAGCTGAAACAGAAGGCTTTATACTAGCAGCCCAAGATCAAAGCTTTAACCCTGGCTCTTTTTGAAACAGAATGCTCAAGGATGGTATCATTCAACAGTACCGACTGTGCAACCAACTCGAAGAAACCATTGAACATATAAACTCAGGTTTCCCCATACTCGCAAGAAAGGAATACAAAGAAAGGCACATTAAGAAGCAGCCTGCATTCATTGGAAGATTTGCAGTCACTTCTATCTACCTGTACCACCAAAATGGTACCAGCATAAACCAGAAACCGTAACCGAAAATGAAAAAGCAACCATACTCTGGGACATACCAATCCACACAGACTGCGAAATCAAAGCAAACAGACCTGACCTAGTAGTAAAAGACCAAACTGAAAGAAATTGCTATATTATTGACATATCAGTAACTGCAGACAGAAATGTGTCAATAAATAAAATGGAGCGGATATCAAAATGCAAAGATCTTGAAATAGAAATCAAGAGAATGTGGAACATCAAAGAAACAGTAAACATCCCAGTAATCATCGGTGATCTCGGACTGATAAAGAAAGGGATGGAGAAAAACATTGAAAAGATCCCTAGAAAAGTCAATATTGAGGAAATCCAAAAGACAGTGATGCTTGGCACAGAAAATATATTAAAGAAATCTCTCTCCATCTATCAATTTGCTATCCCTAGTTTCACAGTGTGAACTCAGATCAAATTAACAATAGCTCAATAATAATAATAATAATAAGAAGAAGAAGAAGAAGAAGAAGAAGAAGAGGGAAGAAGAAATTATTATTTTTTTATTAACTACATGGACTGAGTGTCCGACAGAGTTGCAATGGTTGTCGAGTTCTGTGTTGACCTTGCTTCTGATAACCTTTTGTGATTGTTTATTCTTTTTCTAAAGTTAATCGTTTCGCCAACATATTGTATGGCATAAATCTTGCACGTCCGGATGCAAAGGTTGTTTGACATTGTACGTAACTTTCGTTGATGAACTATTGAAAGTATAAATCTCGGGCATTTGCTTACAGATTAGACAACGTATTTCTTTACATCTGTATGTTCCTGCTTCCACACTATACGCTGAGTTAAATTGGGCACGCACAAGGTGGTCATCTAAGGTTTTGGTCGTCTGTAAGCGACCAAAAATGGTTATATGATGGCACCCTTTTGGCGTGCTGAGGAGTCAATAATTATCCAGTGTCTCCAAGAAAGTTCTCGTCATGAAATCGATTTTATTTAAAAACTGAAGCAATTTAATATATCATATTCATATACAGACATAAACAAGCACTTGCATACACATTTATGTTCATACTGAGTGTGTTAAAGATGGCTTAACTTGTATTCATACGAAGAACTTGACCAAATGTGGAATCAGGTGCTCGAAATGGAAATGAATATACCTGCATATTGTTCTGGGTATATCAAAATCTATGTATTATGTCAGCATTCGTATTTATTGTGTGCAACTCTTCTAGCTAATTCTCCTTAGACCAAGAACACCAAAAGATCAATATTTGGTAGCTATAGCAGGAAAAAAATGGGGGGGGGGAATGAAGTATCATTACAAAGTTTGCAACTTGAAGTGAAGAACCTCCGTAAGCTATGTTTTTACAGCGAGTTTGTTACTCCCATTTGCAGTCAAGGGTTCGTTTATGTCTATACAGATAGGGGAAGCAGACTGGTTGGTGTTAATTTACTTAAAGTTTAATGTTTAAAACAACATATACCGTATCAGGACCCAAAATGTCAAAGCTACATTGCATTGAATTTGACAGTTTTTGAGAGATTTTGGTTTGATTGGTTTGGTTTGGTGCTTTACGGCAGAGCAACACAAGTAGGTTATTTAAAGCCAAGGCAATTTGACTAAAGCGCTTTGCCAAAAGACACACCACGATAGCTGACCCAAGCTGGTCCGATGGTAGGATTTGCACCCTTTTGGTCGTGAGTCCAGAACGCCAACCACTGAGCTACCGTGTCTTCTTTGTGTGTAAAACAACATATACCGTATTAGGACCCAAAATGTTGTACCCATTTTGCAATGTGCTAAACATATTTTTGGATCACATCATGAAATAGTTAATTTAACATGAACGTGTTTTGTCTTCTTTATCAACGCATGGAGAAGAAAAAATCAGATACAGCTTGAGAGGAATTATTTAATTAAAATATACATTGGAAACATAAAAGTGCTCATTGACTTTTGGATTAATACATGATTTGGGGATTTATGTGAATTGATTCAAATACATTCTGGATTACATCTTTGTGATACATCAGGACATTCAAGGCTATTGGAATTCATTCTGAACATTCTATTATTTTGGAATTGTGATTAAGACATTTAGGATTATTTGGAATTTAACTCACAAATTGTTAGTGTCTTTTTGAATTTTCAGTTTAATTGTCTGGAAATAAATTGCTTGTTGATTTTACTTACATTGTTTGTTTCAATTTCTTTCTGTTAGATAGTTTTAAGACCTAGAGTAGTATCATAAATTGGGGGCTAGTCCGGGATGTGAATTTCTTTACATTACAATTTAAATTGACTTTGTTTTGGAATTTGTATAGTCCATGGTAAAGATTTTGATTTCATTCATTTGAAAATTCTCTAATGAAACCAGCAATAATTCACAGTGTCATCTAAGGTTGCAAACTTTGGACAAGTTGCTTGAGCTTACTAGACATTATGATCTTTTTGAAGAGAAAGCGTCTTTGAAAAAGCAAGAGAAAAATAATATTTAAATTCTATATTTTTTGTTGAAGAAATTTTTGAACGATATTGCTTTGGGTTTATTGATAAGTCTATATCTGGTTTCGATTGGAAGTCAATGGAATTACAGCTAAAGAGCCAGATGGTATTAAAACTAAGAAAGCTTCAGCGTCAGAAGCAGGAAGGGAAATGCAGAGAGAGAGAGAGAGAGAGAGAGAGAGAGAGAGAGAGAGAGAGAGAGAGAGAGAGAGAGAGGCGGGAACTGCAGATGCAGCGGGGGAGAGGGATAGAGGAAATGGAAATGCTGATGCTGCGAGAGAGAGAGAGAGAGAGAAGAGAGAGAGAGAGAGAGAGAGGATAGAGAGATAGAGACAGATGCGAAGATTAGTACCCCCTTTTCAGGAAAGACAAGGAGATAAATACCTTCTTCACTTTGAGAAAATAGCTGAAAAGTTGAAATGGTCCAGAGAGTATTGGACTTTGTTAGTACAAAGTGTACTTATTGTCAAAGCTCGTGAAGTCTACATTTCACTGTCGGTACAACAAAGTACTGATCTTGAAGTGTTACGAGTTAGTACCTAAGGTATATCGACAAGGGTTTAGGAATAGTAAAAAAGAAACTGGACAAACTCACGTCGAATTTGCAAGGGAAAAAGAACAACTATTTGATAGGTGGTGCTCAGCCAAGAAGATTGATCAAGATTGCGATAACCTCAAACACCTCTCATTAATTGAAGAGTTCAAGAGGTGCATCCATGGTGATGTTACGACCATAATTCACGAGCAGAAAGTGCAAACTTCGGAATATGCTGCTCGCACGGCTGATGATTATTCCTTGACTCACAAAATTTCATTTGTTAATGTCTCCCTCTCAGCAGTCGTCTATGAAAAAATCATCTCAGACTGATCAGAAATCCTTGTCTCTCCCTACGTGCGCTTATTGTAACAAGAAAGGGCACGTCATTTATGATTGCTTCAGGTTGAAAAATAAGCAACAGAATCAAGGCAGAGCATTCCAAATGCTCTTATTTTAAAGAGGTCAAGGTCACGGTCTTGAATTGAAAGCGATGCAATTGTTGGGTGAAACAAACCCCAGTCTGATTCTATTTTGGAGACTTATGAACCATTCATGTCAGAAGGTTCTATATCACTTATTGGTGATTCTGCCAAAAATATCCCTATTAAAATTTTAAGGGGCACAGGAGCTTCTCAGAGTCTTTTGTTATCAGGTACTTTGCCTTTGTCTGAGAAATCTTCTGCTAGTGAAAATGTACTTATTCATGGAGTAGAGTGCGGCTTTGTAAATGTTCCTCTCCACTGTGTCAATTTAGTATCAGACTTAGTGTCCGGACCTGTGACTGTTGGGGCAGTGACTTCTTTACCTTTAGAAGGTATCCATTTGTTACTAGGCAATGACATAGCTAGAGATAAGGTTGTGGTTAATCCACTTGTAACTGACAAGATTCAAATCCCTGATTTTTATATTGCTTGTGCAGTTACCAGAGCTATGGCGAAAAGAGCGCTTGAGAATGATGTTGAAATTATTCCTTTCGCTAACACATTTATTGGTCAGTCTTTTGATGAGGTCAAGTTCTCTTCTGATATTGATCAATCAAAAGGTATTGATCACAGTGATCCTATTTTCACAACCCATTCTCTTTATTCCAATCAGGGTGACAAAAGACAATCCCTTGTCGTTGAACAGGAGCAAGATCCCGAGATATCTTGTTTGTTTCAGAGGGCTATTAGTGAAACTGAATCCACACAAGTCCCAGTGTGTTACTTTGTGAAAAATGGGGTCCTTATGAGAAAATGGAGACAACGTGAAGTACCCGCTGGTGACGAGTGGTCAGTGAGCTATCAAATTGTCGTTACGAGGTCAAATCGACAGAAAATTCTTAGTCTAGCCCATGAAACTTCCTTGGCTGGTCATTTAGGAGTCATTAACACTGATCACAAGATCTTGAATCATTTTTATTGGCCGAAACTTAAAAGTGATGTTTCGAAATACTGCAGATCTTATCACACTTGTCAAATGGTAGGAAAACCCAATCAGAAGATACCTAAGTCTCATCTGCAATCTATTCCTGCATTTGACGAACCATTTAGCAGAATAATGGTAGACTGTGTCGGTTTCTTACCTAAGACCAAGTTAGGCAACCAATACTTGTTGACCATAATGTGTGCGTCTTCAAGATTTCCAGAGACAATTCCTCTGAGAAATATTCAAACCCAAACCATTGTAAAAGCTTTGGTAAAGTTTTTTTTTTTTACACTTTTCGGCATTCCCAAATTTGAATTAGGCATCCAACAGCTTAAATCTTCTGCCTATCACCCTGGAAGTCAAGGGACTTTGGAAAGATTTCATCACACTTTGAAGAATATGATTCGGTCATATTGCTTTGACACAGGAAATGATTGGGATGAGGGTATTCATTTGCTGTTGTTTGCTGTTAGGGAATCAGTTCAAGAATCATAGGGTATCAATCCTTTTGAACAGGTTTTTGGACATACTGTCTGTGGACCATTGAAGTTATTAGAAAAGAAACTTCTTTCAAATGAGGATCCAAATATTAATCTTCTTGACTGTGTCTCTGATTTAAAATATAAGTTGTCAAAGGCTTGTGTGGTAGCAAGAACTAATGTCCACACTTCTCAGTCAAAAATGAAATTAAGGTATGACAGAAATACACAGGAAAGGAGTTTTAAGACTGGTAATAAAGTTTTGACTCTCTCGTCCATACCTCAAAATCCCCATCGGGCTAAATTTTATGGTCCTTATACTGTTGAAAAGAAAGTAAAAATATTATATCATTAACGCCCCTGGGAAGCGGAAACAGAAACAACTTTGTCATATACATATGTTAGAGGAATAGTTCGACAGAGATAGCCCAGTTAATTATTCAATCAATTTAATTGTACCTGTCCCACACAGTGAGGATGTCAACGATGGAATACAATCTGAATGTAATGATTCTGGTTTATCCAAGCTTCGGAATTCAGAAATATTAAACGATCTGGACCACAAATTGTCACATCTACAAACGAAAGGAAATGAGTGAACTAAAACAGCTATTAGATTAGTATGAGCACTTGTTTAATGATGTTCCTGCACGAGCAAATAAAATCTATCATGACGCTGACATTGTACATTCTACATCTGCGAAACAGCATCCTTACAGGGTGAATCCTCTCAAACAGGAATATTTGAAAAAAGAAACTCAATATTTACTGTAGAATGATTTTATAGAACGAAGTGAAAGTAACTGGAGTTCACCATGTATTCTTGTGCCTAAGCCAGATAATACATTCCGCATGTGAACTGACTATAGAAAAGTCAACAGTGTCACCAAAACGGATTTATTTCCAATGCCAACTACTGGATGATTGCATTGATAAAATTGGAAATGCAAAATATGTCACCAAATTTGACCTTTTAAAAGGATTCTGGCAAATTCGACTCACGGAAAGAGCAAAAGAAATGTCAGCATTTGTAACTCTAGATGGGCTTTATCAATATAAAGTGATGCCTTTTGGTATGAAAAATTATCCGGCAACATTCCAGCGTCTTATGAGCATAACATCTGCTCTAGATAACTGTAACACGTACATCGATGACGTCATCATCTATAGCGACATTTGGGATGATTACTTGGAAAACAATTCGGAAATTCTTCGATCGACTCAGTGCTGCAAATCTGAGATTAATTTGAGCAAAAGAGAGTTTTGCCATGCTTGTGTCACATTTTGGGACATACTGTGGGACAAGGTCAAGTAAAACCTGTAGAAGCTATGGTCAAGGCTATCTCTGAATTCCCTGTGCCTGTTTGTAAAAAGCAACTGATGCGATTTTGAGGTATGGCTGGATTATATCGGAAATTTTGTTCTAATTTGTCCATAATTGCCGAACCTTTGACAAATTTCTTGAGTAAGAAATCCAAGTTCCATTGGTCTGACCCGTGTCAGGAATCTTTTATTAAATTAAAGGCCATGCTTAAGAATGCAAAAGTTCTTTTAGTACCAAATTTCAGCTAATTATTTTAAATGTCCGTTGATGGAAGTGATGAAGGGGTTGTTGGAGTATTGATTCAAGTAAACAAAAAGTTGTGTGGATCATCGTGTGTGCTATTGCTCTAAAAACTAAACAAGCACCAGAAATTATTCCACAATTGAGAAGGAATTTCTGGCTTTGATATTGGCTTTACATCATTTTGAAGTGTATGTTACCTCCGCTCTTTCTCCGGTTATTGCATTCAGCGACCACAATTCTCTTACTTGCATTAAAAAAAATGAAAGATAAAAATCGGAGATTGTTGAGATGGAGTTTAATGCTGAGAAGAATACAACATTGACATTAGACCTATCAGGGGAAAAGATAATGTTATTGCAGATGCACTATCCCGTGCATAGAAGTACCATATTGCCTTATTTTATGTATATTTTGTGTAATTCAGCTGGGTGTCATTCATATGACATTTTCGGATGTAATTTTGATTATTATAGTAAAAGATGGCATATTTAGAAATAGCTTTACTGCATTAATCTTTCTATTTCTTTATGATGGGAGGAGTTATGAATCATGTTTACGTACTTAACATTTGTCTATTATTGTAAGTTGTGTGGTTATTTGAAAATACATACTTAACCTTTTGTCCAGTTATTTATATAGAATTTTCATAGGAATTTCGCATTTGTTTTTAGAAATACTCATATTCTGATGTGACATAGGTCATGTAGACATGTGTATTTATATACAGATTTTGGTAAACAAATTCATTCCTATTCTGGAATTTCAGTTCTAAAATATCAGTCTGTAAGGAATCTATTTTAGTTGTGTTGTTGAAATCAGATATAATTTGAGAGGAATTATTCATTTACAATATTCATTAGAAATATAAAACTGCTTATTGAGTTTTGGATTAATACATGATTTGGGATATATGTGAACTCATTCAAATACATTCTGGATTACATCCTTGTGATACCATCAGGACATTCAAGGTTATTGGAAATCATTCTGAACATTCTATTATTTTGGACTTGTGATTAGGACATTTAGGATTATTTGGAATTTAACTCACAAATTGTAAGTGTCTTTTTAATTCACTTCAATTGTCTGTAAATAAACTGCTGGTTGATTTTACTTGGATTGTTGGTTTCACTTTCTTTCTGTTGCATATTTTTAAGACCTAGAATCGTAACTTTATTCAGTGCATATTTGCTTCCTATGTTTCATTCTCTGTAAATTACACTCGTCTTTGTTGTACATTGTTGTTGAGTACTTTGATTTTGTAAACGGTGAAATCCTTGGTACAGTGCTATGTCTGACCAATAAAATAAATTTGACAGAGAGCATTCTAGCAAGACAATCTTTCAAGATTTTGCAAAATATGCCAATGCGGTTGCCGTTACACAAAAGAAAATGACAAGAAGAAGAAAAAAAACTACTTTTTCTCAAAAAGTAATGAATAGAATTTTTGAAAGATTTAAAAGAAGCATCCTGACATGAACACCTATTCAAGTTTTATAATTTTCTGCAGATGATGCTGATCCACCATCCACCGTTATCTACAATGGAAAAACCGTTTGACGACTTCTCAAAAACCGGTCAAAAAAGTTGACAAAATTTGACAAAATAGCCTAACACAAAGCCTTTCGAGTTGGCACAACTCAAAAAGTAATAAATAGAATTTGAAAAGATTTAACAGAAGCATCCTAACATGAATACATTTCAAGTTTTATAATTTTCTGCAGATGATGCTGATCCCCCATCCACCGTTATCTACAATGGAAAAACCGTTTTGACGACTTCTCAAAACCGGTCAGAAAAGGTTGACCAAATTTGAAAAAGAGGATCCTTACACAAAGCCTTTCGAGTTCGCACAACTAGTGTCATAGTGAAATATAACGAACAACCTTGTAATATATTAATACACTAATTATGTGCATTAGTTATAAGTTCAGATGCAACAGTCTATTTAACTTATATTAGGCACTAACTTCGACACATCCAACCCAAACATCCGGCATAGGTTATGCTTAAGTTAGTCAGAATACATTTTCTACAAATCATTTAATTTATTTGTAAGACGAATTTGTTCAGTTTTGGTATATTTTCAAATATTTCAATTTTTTAAAAATATAACAATGTCACAACTGTTGGCCGCAATCTCAACCCAATTTTGTTGCTTTGGAAGTTAGCTGCTGCATACAAATGAATATAGTAACTTTTAATCTGTCAATAAATGGATCTGAAGAAAGGATATTCACTTGTGTCCACCTAAGGTGTAAATATGAGAAGTTTTGAGATCCATGGGTCATTCCAGAAATACAAGACTGTATATGAGATTAACACTTTGGAATGAAAAAGGGTGTCATAAATCATTTGTATGTTAATTTCGAATTGTCAGAATATATTTATACAATTTAAAAAGGTGAAAATTAATAAACTGATGCCTTTAGATTCAAATATTTAGTACATTCCTCACAATTGATCAGACGAGGAGCAACAAATGTATGCCTTTATTATAGCCCTATGTGTCATCTTCAATGCACAAATCAAACACTCTTCTCTACAAATTGGTAAAGAAATGTCTTGGGTTCCCGTAATAATTGTCTAAGACACGACTGGCTACCCAGGTAATTTGCTGAATTATCTCTGTCTCTGATTCTCCTTGTATCTTCTCAAAAAGTTCTCGAATCAAGAGATTACTGAGGAGTGATTCAGGGTGTCAAATCAAAAATATTAAAAAATACAAAAAAGGAATACTTTTTACTTTTTAAACCGTTTTTACTTTTATATTAACTACAAAAGGACTTAGAGTTAATATCTGTTCAAAAGTGCAAGCAATATAATGCCGATCAAATTTTCTATTCGTTAGGCCAATAAGTGAGGCCAAGTGCCTCTTTTTGGTAAGATAAAAGTATTTACTTTACCAGTTGAGTGCATGCCTAACAAATAACCATATATTGTACATTGTTCCACGAAAAAACCAGCTTTTCTTGGAAAGATTTAAAATTTACACATCTCCGTTTTCCCGCTCATTTGTTTTCGTGTAGAATGTTGCCTTCCTTTGGTATGTCCTGTACTATTTGTAATCTGTGGCGTCTTGACAAACACCTGAAGTTGTAACAAACCAATATCAATGTACCCTGATTCTTAAAAAACTGATTATTGCCTAGATTTAAATGCAAATTCCAGAAAAAGATCTATATAAAATCTGCAGGATTTCTTCCATAAACTTCATTTTGTCACCAGAATCCATAGATGATTGGATTGGCAACGTTGCTAATAATAGAAGGTCCAGATCTAAATGTCTGGTAAAGCCACCTTGCCGGAAGAAGGATAGGTTTGGTAGAAAGGTTTGTATTCAGTGCATCGATAATGTTAATACCGCAAAAAAATGGGCATGAGAGCTGCAGGCTAATACACACTGTGCATGACGAATAAACTCGAGTTAATACGGATTGTTTTATAGACTGATTTTTATGCCATCTTTTTATCGGCATCTAACTCTACTGGACTTAACATCTTTCTTGCCGCGATCCAAATAGTCTTCCTTTTGTTTTCCTTTGGAGGCGGGTACACTAGAAAACACGCGTAGTTTGCGTGGCTAACTGTGCTGTTCTGCGATGACTGTTAGTGGTTTGTTCCAAAAGTTATTTTCTTCATACGAAATATTTAGCTTTTCGATCAGAAAGGAGGTTAGATAATAGTTAGAACCATTAATGATGCGAAGAGTAACAAAAACAGGGGACAATACCGAAGTATTCAGGGTATATTTGTCGTTCGCAAAATTTTTACCTCACAGAACATAATAGTAAACATTGGGGATGTAACCGACTCCACTTTCGTAGCTCCTGTCTCCACATATGGACAGGCGAACAGGCCATGAAAATAAACAAGCCGTTTGTAAGTCTAGAATGCAGGAAATATTTAGGACATTCTCTTCTGTAATTTGTGTGCCATGTGGTACACAAAATTTACGATACCTCTCTACTGCAATAGTTATCAGATATTGAATACAGGACCCTACACATGGGACAATACGACAAAAACACGAAAACCTTTGCAGACTTCGTCGTTTGTGAATGAGATGGGATATCTCAAAATATCGATAATGAAAGTCATTGATATTTAACATGTTTCCAGGTCAACCATTGCCAGACAAACGATAAATGTTCTGTAAGTTGATGGTTTGTATTTTCGCAAGTACACAAAGAGAGCAGTGATGTTTCCAGGAATTCCCACAATCATCAAAAACCTGATAGAGCACAAAATGCCAGGCATATTCTCTAGGGCTAATTTTTCTATTTATATTGTGAATAAGAAAATTCGAATCATTAAGTTGAAACGTTAGCTAGCGTTTTCATCCATAACTTTTCATTAGCACCAGACGATCATATTTCTGTTTCCAATAAATATCTCTGATTGCATCAAATTCAACATATCGT
>JAQPZY010001455.1:3025000-3067083 GCA_029931535.1 Margaritifera margaritifera | reverse complement strand
ATTTTTTTTTTTTTATTTTTGGGAAGGGGAAATTTTTTAAAAAACAAATCAAAACACACAAAATCACATCTTACATTTTTTTTGGAGGGAGAAGGGGAAATTTTAATATTAAAAAAACAAATCAAAACACACAAACACTATCTACATTTTTTTTTTTTTTTTTGGGAAGGGGAAATTTTTTAAAAAACAAATCAAAAACACACACCATTTTTTTTTTTTACTTTTTAAATTTTTTTTATATCAAAACACACACCACAAATATACAATCCATTTTTTTAAAAAAAATTTTATTTGATGGACTGCAAAAGTTGTTGTTGTTTGTTTGTTGTTGTTGTTGTTGTTGTCTTTGCTGCTGCTGCTGTTGGTGCTGTAGTAAATTTCTTTCCTCCAATTTTAGATCGATAGAAAGAGAGGGAAAGTGGTTTTTTTGTTGGTTTGGTGGGTAAAAAAACAAACCACACAACACCATTCAGATATATACATCAATAATAATAATTATATTTTATTCAATGTATATACATTATGTTACTCGTGGTAATAAAACAATTTCATATAAGTCCAATACAGTTCAATACACTGTCCATATTTACCATTTCATTCTCTTATTGTTCTGACACTTCAGGAAGTTCTTGTCTACAATTCTCTCATAACTTTCTTCTGGACTCTCATTGATAAACTCCAACTTAATAAAATGTCCATTATCATCTCGAATCCACCGCTCTTTTTTACAAAATCTTGTAAACTTTACTATGATCTAATCCAAAACACCTTGCCACATCACGAATGGAATCCATCCGACTATATAATCCTGAATTCAAGTCAGTTAATTTCACAGGTCTCACAAATCCTCCAATGACTTGACTCTTCTTCTCTGGCTCTTCCCATTCTAGCTTGAAATCTTTTCTGGAACTTCTTCGAAAAGACAGACTTACAAATTCCAGTACAGCAATAGTAGACACTTGATGAAACACAATCAAATATTCAGCAGCCTTTTCCATACTTTCAAATCTTCTTTCCTCTGTCTCACCAACAAACTGGCACAACACACTTCTATCACTTCCAAAATTAATTCTCCTTCTTTCTTTATCATTCTTCACATGTTTATGCAAACATGTTCGTTCACTAGCAGTCATCACTTGAAGATTTTCTATTCTATCATCATCAAGTACATCATTGAGATGTACCACTTCACTCTGTCTTGGTAGATCCACTCCATTCACCGCTTCAAAGACAAATCTCCCTCGATTTGTATGTTTCTTCCTCTTTCCTTCCTTACCAGTAACCTTAATCCTTATCAATCCAAATGAATTCAAATTTCCTTTTGACTTTCCCTCCATACTTCATATGATAGACATTACCAAGTATGTCAGCAGCATAATTATCATACACCTTATGAACATACTTATTCAATTCAATTCCAGTAACTTGACTTTTTATCTCGAGAGCAGTACTTTTCCATCTTCACAGTTTGAAAGTTCAATCACGACTAGTGATTCTGAGGGTAAGAAGGTCTATATATATAGGTTCCCTGGGTGAAACTGAATCAGCTTCAAAGTAAACTTCAAGATGAAAAGATCACGCCGAAGCCATGAGAAACCAGAAGAAGAAGAAGGAGAAGAAACAAAGAGGCCACGACGACGAAGACATTCCGTACCGCCTGAAACACCGCTAGATGAACTACTAGCTCAAGTCCATGCTAGTGACTTCGAAGAGGAGATGAGTGAACCTGAACCCAAACTTCTAACCCACCCAAAACAAAATCCACTACCAGAACCCCAGGCCAAGAAATACAACCTAGTACTTTGGCTCCTCCTGAAAATTACTATTGGATTCTAGAGACTCAAAAATAACTTCTCGAAAAATTTTAAAACTACAGCTTACACTCACACGGTTCACTTTAAAGACTTCAAGTCCAAAGTACCCTCCCGAGAACGCGGCGGGGTTCATTAGCGTTTTGTGGGATTCTGTCTTAATGAACTTGAAACGACAATGTGGAGCCAAAGAAGACGATCGATTGAGACTGGCCATTCATCATGACAATTTGAAGAGTCCTGTTTGGATCGAGGTTCAGCACCCCGGCAGAATTAACGCCAGACAAAGTCATGTCCAAAATAGAACATGTGCAACAATCCAACGACAAGTTTACCATCACCGATGGAAAGGCCACACTTTACTTGACTCACGTTTCCCCTCCTTGAGGGAAGTGGACGAAGTAGGAAACCGTTACTGGTGGACGATATTCGACAGTACCCAAACGCAGTGTCGTCCAAATCGACAATACTCAAGACCAGATGTGCTTTGCTCGGGCTATTGTGGTGGGCCGCACCTATGCTAACAAGAACGAGAGCAAAGAATGGAAAAGAGCCCGGAATAACATTCGACAGTCGGACAGAACCAAACAACGAAACGAAGCAGAACTCCTGTTGCAACAAGCAGGCATCCCTAACCAGCCAAGTGGTTTAACTTTGAGGTTTTGAAAAATGCTTTGCTGTCTGGACAAGTCTAAGACTTTCGAGTGCACACGTTAGAACCTCACAAGATCGTACGGTTACCTAATCATCAAATTGTCACTCGTCCTTTACAAAAAGTGTACCAAATCGTGGTACCAGAAGCGAGAGAGACTTCCAGACCACACCACTTTACATTACTGACACGCCGATCTGCAGTATAAAAAAGGGCACCCTTCCAAACCTAACCATTCATTGTGACTTTCAACGTTGACCGAGCAAGAAGAAGAAAAAAAAGATTAATTTTGTCATCCTCCCACCAAAGATGATAAGAATACTCATGCCACCCACCCACCGAGGGAGGAAATCTAGTGGTGTGAACTCCAAGTACCATTACGACTTGGAAGTGCGATGCAGTGCCATGCGACGAGACGGATTCCGTAAGCGTTGACAGCAATCGATTCATCCGATCAGACGGATTGCCGTACGCTTGGACATCGTCGATTGCAGCACGTGTACCTCACCGTCCCTCTAGAGATGCAGGACGACCTTTCTTCTTTATTGGGAAGAATCTAAACGTACCTGTGAATGTCATAAAGAATTGACGATACTTGTGGCTCTGCCTGGTTATTCCAAGTATGATAATCGACTCGAGGACGTTCAAAGACAAGTGGCCTAAATTTCTACTACAATCCACTTACTGACAAAAGCCTTTTAGCCAGATCCTGGATTTATCTACTTGGAGAAGGAGATAAAGTTCAATGTTTCAGTTGCGAGTGTGTGAGACTTCACCAATGGGAGCCTACCGACTCAGCTTACATTGAACATGCCCAGATGGTCTCCGCACTGTCAGTTCTTACCTTTAGTGGCCTCAGAAGAGTACGGGTACGATGAGCCAGATGCCAAGAAGAAGTAAAAAAACATGTCGGAGGATACTTTACAAGAAAACATTTGTTGTTTACCTTTTGAGCTACCGAGAACGCATTTACCAGTATTTTGTCCCTAGTTTTAGAAGATCGCATTTGTGACTTGCCTTCGAAGTTTGCGAGTACGCATTTTACAAGAGTTGGTCCAGATCCAAAGTGAAACCCAAACTCAAAGTCATTCCTCGATTAGCACACTACCGTGACTTTCACCGTATCAGAAATCTGATTTTGAAGAAAAACTATCACCAGTATCGTGAAGAATACAAAAGAGAGTTACTTCTTTCCAAATCGGAAACTTTACCCAAGTACATTGCTGGCATGCCTTTGAAGTTACGAAAACGGATTTACCAAGAGTTTGTCAAAATCCAAGTGAAACGTAAACTCAAAGTCATTTCTCGATTTTTACACTATACCCTCTTTCAAGGGTGTCTTTCATGACTAAAACACGAAACTATAGTTGTACATTGACGTGTTTATATGACAGTTTGATGGTTTTAGTGGTAGTCTTCATTGTGTACGTGTTCATTTAATTGCATATTTTCTCACTAATTCACTTCTTCGTGTTCTTGTAAAGTTGTAAAAAATATGTTTTTGTTGGTTGGTTGGTTGTTTTTTTTTAAAAAAAAAATAAAAAAATAAACATGTATGAAAACGTATAAAAAGCCTTGGGTTTTTTGTCTTCTTCTCAAAAATTTTCTTACCTCAATCATGGGCTACATCATCTTCTTATTCTACCTCGTCTGCCTCTTCCTCTGCTTCTGTCGTCAAAGTGATTGACGAAAAGTTAGATCGTCAACGTTGGAATGCTTTGTATCTGCGCCATCCATTTAACATGTTGATTGCTGGACCGAGTGGTTCAGGGAAAACCGATTTGTCAAACGATTGATCGACACAAAGCTGATTTGTTTGATCGTCCACCTCAACGTATCGTGTGGTGTTACAAAGAGTGGCAACCGTCTTACACGTTATTGAAAGAAAGTCAAGGAGAAAATATTTCGTTTGTGGATGGTATTCCTCACGAAGACGATGGAATTGTGTCTGACGTGAGTCAAACTCATTTAGTTATTTTTTGATGACATGTTAGGAGAAGACGAAGAAGAAATTAAACTTTTGGTTACACGAAAAGGACACCATCGTAATGCTAGTATTGTCTACATTACACAAAATTTATTTCAACAGAGTAAAGCCCATCGAACTATTAGTTTGAATGCTCATTACGTGGTCTTGTTTAAAAGCCCCAGAGACAAATCTCAAGTACAAGTGTTAGCCAAACAGTTAGGAGCTCCTTGGCTGAATTATGCGTACGACGATGCCACTCAAGCCCCTCACGAGTATTTACTCATTGACTTAAAACCGACCACTCCTGACTATTTGAGATTTCGTGCCAGTATCTTTCACTCTTGGGGTCAAGAAGGTGGTCCTGTCATTTCCACGTCCCCCTTCAGTCCATTTTTAAAAAAAAAAAAAACTATAAAAAAAACCTACGACGTCATTTCTGTCTCACACTCTTTTTGAGAGAAGAAGATGACTTCCTTTCAATCTCATCCTTCGGCTAAATTGATTCGTGCCTTGTATGGCATTAGTCGTGAAAAAAATGCACAAGTTCGTGCTCATTTGTTAGAAGCGAGTCTGAAAGAAGTGTTACGATGGTTTACTTTGACAGCACGTCAATTACTACAAGGTATCATTCAATCCCTCATCAAACTCAACGTTTTTTTCAAAAACATAAATCGGCATTGTCACAACTGGCTGATCCTAGAATCGATTCACGGACTAAAAAACAAATCATTTTAACTCCTGGTGAAGTGGTTCTTTAGGAGGAGTCATGATTCGTTCCCTTTTGAAATGGGATCCTAATGATGCCAAAGCCAAAAAACCCAAATCACCTAAAAAGAAGAAGAAGAAAAAAAGTCCAAAGAAAAAGAAGAGAAAGTCAGCCAAAAAAAAAAAAGAAAAGCCCCCAAAAGAAGAAACTCCCCAAGAAAAGTCGTGCCAAGAAGAAGAAGAAAAGAAGTACTGCTGCAACCAGGAAGAAAAAAACACTACCCACAACAACAGACCCCATTAGTAACAAGGTCACCTTTTGCGTCCACATCTTCTTCACCTCTTTACCATGATGCCTGTTCAAACCAGACTTAAGTCCAGTGTTTCCTAATTATATGCAAAAATGGAAACCTATTCAAAAGTGACCCCGTCGGGACCGTCAACTTCAACTGATTTAGCCATGGCAGCAGCTAGCAATAAAGTACCATCCCCTAAAACCAAAGTCCAAGAAAGAACTGGTATCTTACAAAGTTTAGTAGATTTATCCAAACAAGAATTGAGTCGATTTAGTCCTTTGAAAACACCCTCAACGTCGAGTCAGACCTGTCGTGAAGTTGGTACGTCGTGCAGACAATCAGTGGAGACGTGTTCCAGTATAAAATAGAAGGGTACCCTGCCAGAGACTTCAGACTTACTCCTCCTCACCTCTAAGATGGCTCCCAAACATGCACACCACAACTACCTCCACCAAAAAAAAAAAGAAGAAAACCAAAAAAGGACGACTTCCCCCTCGTCTAGCCAAACATTGGATGTCTTGTCTGTCTTGACCAAATCCAATCCTCCCATGCGAAAACAACTCATTCAAACAGCTCCTAAAGAAATCATCGATACCGTGTGTGAATGTTGTTTGAACGTGTTAAAAGGAACGGTACCTTTGTCTAAGATACAGAAACAAAAATTAGGGAACATCGGAACGTTCTTCGTCAAATGGTGAAAAAGAAATACCTCTTCAACAAAAGAAAAAAATGTTGGTACAACGAGGAGGATTTCTACCTATGTTGATAGGACCATTGTTAAAAATAGCAGCTCCTTTGTTAGGAACGATTGCTGGACCACTTTTAGGAGGGGCCATGCGATAACCCCTCCCCAAAAAAAAGAAGATAAAAAGGACCACCCTTCTCTGAAAAGACCACAACTTTTTGGTACCTTTGGATGAAATGGAAGGACGAAAACTGACTTTAGTACCTTACAAACGATGGATGGAATTTCATCGTTGGAACGAACAACGGATACCTCATTTACCACCCAATCCTAATCTTAACGAAATGTCTCAGTTACAACAAGAAATACAATCCCTGATGGAACGAAACAATGTGTCCCGAAACAGAAAAATCCCAACGGTACGGTCAACTTTTACAACGTCTACAACTCTTTCGTCAAAAAGCAGTCGACGAAACAGCTTCACCCACTCTGAGAGATTTTAAGGCTCTGATGAAAAGCGAACCTAAAGTCACCACTAAAAACAGACACCCGGTACAGGGATGACCGTCCAAGAAGAAGAAGAAGAAGAAGAGTTTTTACTAACTCCACCTCTTAAAAAATTAAAAAGTTAGCCACCCCGGATTGGATAAAAAAGAAGATGCCTACCCCTTTAACCCTCAGAAAAGGAAAAAGGAAGAAGTGAAGAAAGAAGTCAAAACAGAACCGATGACCCTGATGATCGAACTCCCTCTTCATTTACCCCAGTAGCACGTCGGACACGTAAACAACAACAATCCAAAAAGATACCTCACGAAGAAAAGAGTATTGGAACTTGGTTAACTTTTCTTCTTGAGGAAAAAAAATCATGGAGAAACTGTTAGCTACCATTTATTACAATCCTGGTCATGCTGCTGGTTACGGAGGAGTTCAAAAATTATATCGAGCTGCTAAAAGTCAATTGAAAAGTGTACGTTTGCCCGAAGTACGACGATGGTTACAAGAACAATCGACGTACACGTTACACAAACCCATTCGACGTAAATTTTCTAGAAGTACCACTCAAGTGGAAGGGATCGATCATCAATGGCAAGCCGATTTAGCTGACGTCTCTCATTTAGGCACTTACAATGGTGGTCACAAATATTTGTTTTGTGTCATCGACGTGTTTTCCAAATTTGCTTGGGTCGTGCCTTTGACTTCTAAAAGCAGTACCGAATTGGTAAGAGCCTTAAATTGGTCTTGAAACAAAGTGGACGCCAACCTTTACGATGGCAAACGGACAAAGGTACCGAATTTCTAAACCAAGCTTTTCAAAAAGAATTGAAACAAAGACACATTCATTTTTTTTACTACCGAAAATCCTGAAACCAAAGCCAGTATCGTGGAACGTTTTCAAAGAACTTTGAAAGAACGTATGTGGAAATATTTCACACATCAACATACTCTCAAGTACATCGACGTGTTACCCTCGTTTGGTCAAAGGCGTACAATCAATCGTACCATCGTAGCATCGGATGTGCCCCCGAAGAGGTCAGCCCTGAAAAACGAAGTGACCGTGTTTGATAAATTATTTGGTTCACCACCCCAGAAGAAAAAAAAAAGAAAAAGAAAAACCTTGTTGAAGTTATTAAAGACGGGAGATTGGGTTCGCATCGGAAAAACCAAACGTACTTTTGACAAAGGTTATTTACCTAACTGGACTACCGAATTGTTTCGTGTCACTACCCCCGTCCGTGGACGTGATCCTACCGTCTATAAATTGGAAGACAATAACGGTGAAGTACTCAAAGGAACATTTTACTTGCCTGAGTTACAACGAGTGACTAAAAAGAAGATACCTTGTACGACATCGAAAGCATTCTCGAACAAAGAACACGCAAAGTAGGTAAACGACGAGTAGAAGAAGTCAAAGTTCGTTGGAAAGGATATCCTCCTAGTTTTGATTCTTGGATTGCGGCTTCTCAAGTCGTCGACTATAAAAAGAAAAAGAAGTAAACTCACAACATGCCATTCAACACAGTAGCCACCCAGACGACTTCAACGACTCCTTCACAGAGTTCTTCTCTTCAAGAATTACAAAAACAACCACTTTGGGTGTGGTGCGGAGAACGTGTGCCTAAAAATCAAAATCGTCTTTTTCTGCCAAATCTTTGTAGTGTATGTGTCATCGGAGCAGCTATTGCCAATTTGAGTTTACAACAAGGAGACAAACAATTGTGGACCATTTTACTGAGCAGTTGCATCGGTTATCTTTTACCCAGTCCCTCTTTGAAATTTACGACGACAGACAACAGCAGCCACAGCAACAACCACGCTAGTTCGACCAACGCCAGTTCACCTTCTTCTTCGTCCAGTCACCACCACAATACCAATTCTCTTTTAGAACCTTTTGAACATCATTCTTCTGTTCATTTGAGTGACTCCTCGGACGCCAGAACCACCTTAGAACTATGAATGACCAATTTTATTTAACTTTACCCAGTGACAGTTCCGATGGATGTGTTTCCCAACAACAAATTATGTTGTTTCACGGCCAAATTACCTCAGGCCTTCCAATTGGATCACGACGCTCATTGGGAAGTGGCTTTGGTAGAAATCATTCATCCTACGCAAATCAAGAATGTGTCTGGAAATCAAACCATTTTTGACGTAGCAATCTATAACGAAAAAGTGCAAAAAGAGTTGGACGCTCATGATCCTGAAATTGGGAAAAAAATGAGTTCAAAAACTGACAATACTCCCTACTCGACCTATCGCATGAGAATTCCTGAAGGGTATTATTTTAGTGCTCAACATTTGGTGGAGACGATTGCGGCCGTCTTCGAAGCCCAATTTGGCAAAGCCTTGGAAAAAAAACCAAAATTGGGTAGAGATCAAATACCATCCTGTGGCACGCCGTATCTGGATACAATTTTGAAAGGGCATGAGGGAAAGCCATTCGACGAGAAAGAAGACAAACACTTACCCGCGCACGAAAGAAAATTCATGACCATCGGTTTTTCTGCTGGGTTGTTTGATATTTTGGGTGGAAATAAAAAGTACCATGGTGAACGAACAATCCACACCAACACAGATTTCGGAGAGGCTTTTCGCACCCCTATCGAATTGAACGTTGGACTGAATTTAATGTTTGTGTACTCCGATGTGGTGGAGTACAACGTGGTGGGGTCACACAGCTGCTCCCTTACTGAGAGTCATTCCTTTCAAAGTGGATACTGCTGCTGGTGCGTACGAAGAAGGTGGAAACACGTTTCACGTTCACCGTGAATTTGTACATCCTCATTATCTTCCAGTCAGTAAATCGTATTTGACAGTGTCAACATTAGTATAAAAGGAGATTTGGGACAAGATGTGCCATTCCATTGACAAAGAAAAGTCACGGTGAAACTACATTTTCGAAAAAAACAAGTTCTCTAACGAATTGTAACTAACCTCCCAAACAAAAAAAATGTATCCAGTGTACCAAGGAGTGGCTCGACAACGAGGACATGGTTTAGGAGATATGTTAAAATCGGCTTTTCGGACGGTAGCTCCTATTTTGAAACCGATGGTGACTCGAGGATTTCATGCCTTAAAAGATGCCGCTTTGACACAAGGAAAAGAATTTTTGCAAAATGTCCTCATCGACAAACAAAATCCTAAAGAAGCTTTTTTGAGAGCAGGCAAAAATGTGTTGATGACCACTGGTAAAGATCTTTTAGGCCTCCAAGAAAATCCTATAAATACGCTTCACGCTTCAGACCCTGGCATTACTTCACAGCAGCAAGGACAAGGTAGAAAGAGACGACAACAACGCCTAAATCCTTTCAAAGTTCATAAAAAAAACACACGGCAGTTCCAAAAAGAATAAGAAGAGAAGAAGAACTGGTAGAGAATTAGACGTGTTTGATTATTAAACTGTGAAAATGATGCACCGAGATTCTTGCGAATGTACCAAGTCAGAACTGGATATGTTTGCTATGCCTCCCACCATGATGACGATGCAAGAATCCCAATGGGTGGAATTTCATCCTGTATCGTCTTTGACGGAATCAGCTCCTATCGAATTTGAAATCAAAGGACAAACCGAAGATTACATCGATCTGAATAACAGTTACTTGTACCTGAAACTTCAAGTACAAAAAAATGACAACAGCCTTCCTGGGGAAGCTGCCCGAGTGGCACCCGTCAATAATTTCATGCATTCCTTGTTCAGTGGAGTAGATTTGTACTTGAATAACAAACTGGTCAGCAGCAGTTTGGATACTTACCCTTACCGTGCTTATTTGGAAAATCTCTTGACGTACGGAAAAGAAGCCAAGAACACTCATCTGGATGCTTCGGTGGTCTGGAAACCTGACACCTCAGAAAAGTTCAACGACACAGAGCTGTCAGTACCGGCGAAGACTTCTGCTAATGATGGTGATCCTATAATTCCAGCAGTCCCTCACAATGTGGGATTCAACGACCGTCGAAAGAAAATCAGACGAAGTTTAGAACTGATGGATCGTTTGCATTTGGACATGTGGTTGCAAGACAAGTATTTGTTGAACGGAGTAGATGTACGCCTGAGACTGAATCGCAGTAGTGCCGCCTTCCATTTGATGGCTCATGCTAACGAGTGGAAAACCAAAATCCAAGAAGCCAAACTTTACGTGCGACGTGTAGAAGTCTTACCAAAAGTAGCCAATGACATCAGTCAATCCTTGAGCAGAACCACTGCTAAGTATCCTGTGCGACGAGTGGAAGTGAAAACCTTTACCATAGCCGCTGGACTCCGATCCAAAGTCGAAGATCACATCTTCCAAGGACAGCTCCCCAAACGTTTGCTGATTGGCATCGTCAGTAATGCAGCCCTCAACGGAGTCCACGATCAGAATCCGTTCGAGTTTAAACACTACAACGTCTCCAAGATAGAAGTCAGTCGAGATGGTAAGACCTTGTGTACCAGACCTTTTGAACCTAACTTTAGCGACGGCCATAAAAATTACTTGCGATCTTACCTGAGCCTGTTTGAAGCCACGGGACAGTTAGGGCGCGACACCAGCCACGGCATTTCGTACGACGATTATGCAGGAGGGTATGCTTTGTGGGGTTTTGATTTCACTCCGGACCAAGGCAGCGATGAAGGACATTTCCACCCTATAAAATCAGGCCCACTTCGTGTGGAACTTCAGTTTGCAGATCCTCTACCCGACACAGTGAACGTCGTCTTGTATGCAGAATTTGATAATACTCTAGAGATCAACAGTTTGAGAGAAGTGATTCTAGACTATTAGAAGAAGAAAAACAGATGCAACACGTAGAAGAAGAACCTATGGAAATAGATCAGGAATTTTGTGAGAAGTCACAAACTACCACAAATGATGATGATAATGACGAAGTCCTTCATTCAGTACCTCGAATAGAAGAAGAAGAAGAAGAAGAAGAAGAAGAAGAAGAAGAAAACCATTCCGTTCCTGTGTTTACTGGATTTATGGTTTGTCGATGGCCAGAACACGAAAAAAAGTTAGTGACCTGTTATGCTCAGGAATTGAGTCCAATCATTAACAGTCTGATTAAAGAACAATGTTATGGATGTCAAAACGATCATCCCAGTCAGATACAACACGACCAATGTATGATGATGACAGGTGAAGAAAAATTGGATGAATATTTGGAAACGGCCTGGACACAACTCTCAGATGAACACGTGTTGCAACAGTGGTATAAAGTCTTGCAGACTTCTTCTTTTCCTCCACTTACTTCTCTGGAGATCAAACGGATCGAAGGACTCATTCATCAGAGTGCAGAACCTATCCGACGTGAATATTCGTGGAATTACAAGACAGATCAATTCAAGTTTAAAGTCAGGTGTGCATTGCTGACTCAATATTTCCATTGTTGAAGAAAAAAATGGATACTAGAGAACTTTATTGACTCGTTGACTCGTAGTTCCTACACTTCTTCTTGGAATCCTGTGGTATGTGCTAAAGATGAACTACCT
Source organism: Margaritifera margaritifera (assembly GCA_029931535.1). NCBI lineage: Eukaryota > Metazoa > Mollusca > Bivalvia > Unionida > Margaritiferidae > Margaritifera > Margaritifera margaritifera. The sequence goes on along the minus strand of JAQPZY010001455.1, from coordinate 3,055,000 downwards.
CATCGTAAACCAAAAAACGTTCATGCTTATGTCATCAATACTGACGACAGTGATCTACCAGGAACCCATTGGATTGCCGTGTACTTTCCCAACGATCACTGTGTGGAATATTTTGATTCTTATGGATTACCTCCTTTGGAAAAAGACATCATTGAGTTTATGAGAAGAAATGCCGTCTCGACTCGATTCAATAATGTGAGACTACAAGGATCAGATTCTATGGTGTGTGGACAATATTGTGTTCATTATCTTCATCAACGCAGTCTTGGATATTCCTTAGAACATTTACTGACTTATTTTGATAGTGACTATGTTCGAAATGATGCTAAAGTACAACAATGGTTTTGTCAACGTTATGGTTATCTCTTGTCTTTAGCTCACAATCGTAGTGTACATCAAAATGATGATGTAGATGTAGAAAGTTTAACATTTACTTTACCTTCCCAACGTTGTCAACCTTGTAAATATGTTCCTGTTTGAAAATTTATGGTTGAATGGTTAGTTTTTTTTAAAATGTTAGAATAGTTTTTGTTAATTAAAAACTTTTGTTGATTGTTGAAAAAAATGGTGTTGTGTGGTTTTTTATTGAATTTGAAATAATAATGATTATGTTCTATCTCTCTCTTTCTATCGATCTGAAGTCACCCCCCTCTATTTATTATCTCACTGTCGATCTGAACCCTATTTTTAGGTGAGCGCAATGGATGGTGTGGTGTATGTATTGGATAAAAAATAAAAAATGGTTGATAATGGACATTTTATTAAGTTGGAGTTTATCAATGAGAGTCCAGAAGAAAGTTATGAGAGAATTGTAGACAAGAATCTTCCTGAAGTGTCAGAACAATAAGAAAATGAAATGGTAAATATGGAAGTGTATTGAACTGTATTGGACTTATATGAAATTGTTTTTATTACCACGAGTAACATAATGTATATACATTGAATAAAATATAATTATTATTATTGATGTATATATCTGAATGGTGTTGTGTGGTTTGTTTTTTACCCACCAAACCAACAAAAAAACCACTTTCCCTCTCTTTCTATCGATCTAAAATTGGGAGGAAAGAAATTTACTACAGCACCAACAGCAGCAGCAGCAAAGACAACAACAACAACAACAACAACAACAACTTTTGCAGTCCATCAAATAAAATTTTTTTTAAAAAAATGGATTGTATATTTGTGGTGTGTGTTTTGATATAAAAAAATTTAAAAAGTAAAAAAAAAATGGTTGTGTGTTTTGATTTGTTTTTTAAAAAATTTCCCCTTCCCAAAAAAAAAAAAAAAATGTAGATAGTGTTTGTGTGTTTTGATTTGTTTTTTTTTAAAATTTCCCCTTCCCAAAAAAAATGTAGATAGTGTGTTTGTGTGTTTTGATTTGTTTTTTAAAAAATTTCCCCTTCCCAAAAATAAAAAAAAAAAAAATGGTTGTGTAGTGTGTGTAAGTTTTGTGTTTGATATATAAAAAAAATTTAAAAAAGTAAAAAAATGGATGGTTGATATGTTGGATAGTATATTGGCGTGATTTCATCCCTTTGTCATACCCTTTCGTCTGATAGCAGGTTTTTGGGGTTTTTAGGCAGCACACAAGGCATTTGGGGATAGTGTGTTAGGTTTGGGTTTGGGTTTTGGGTTTATTTGGGTTTGTATATAAAAAATATAAAATAACAAAAAAATTTAAATGAGTTAAGAAATTTTAGTACTATTTTTTAGTCAGCCAATTTTCTCCATTTTTTTTTTTTTTCAGGATTATTTTCAGTCTTCGCTAACGTCAGGTACAATTTCGGAAGTTTAGTGTTACTTTTAGTCTAGACCATTATAATCTAATGTTCTGTGCACAACCCCATCGTATAATTTGTGATCAATGGAAAGTGTATCAGCCTTAAGTCAAAATACATCACAGAACGTTTGGATGTATTATTTTGTGAGAATTTTACATCAACGTTTTCAAAAGAAGGATTTTAGTAGACTATGTCTCCAATTCAATCTTGTGATATTTTACCGAGAAAAGAGGATTTTTTTCCTATGGATGTGATTTTTTAAAAATGGAATGTGATTTTGAAATTTCTTAAGGAAAATATACCATAAAAAAGGTAAGTGTCGTGATTTTTTTAAAAGTAGGAATAAAATATTCTCTCTCTCTCTCTCTCTCTCTCTCTCTCTCTCTCTCTCTCTCCGTCGTAATGTCAATTCTCTCTGTTTCACAAACACACACACTAAGTTTCTTATACAATGATTTCGATTGAAATGATCATGGTATCTGTTCCCGTTTTAAGATGCCTCTCCACAAATGTTGGCAGTAGTCACAATGATTATGTAAAATGTGACGTTAGTTTTGTAATTTTTTCAAAAACTTGCAACCTTTAAAAATTGTACAACGATTTTTCTTCCATAGGTCAATCGTTGGCTCATATAAAATATTGAGTTTAGTTGTTCTTGTGCATGTCAGGTATCTTAGCTTTCTTCCTATTTTGGCACTGCAATGTGTCACGAAAAAAAATTCTAGATCTACCGTTTTCAGAAGGAAACCAAAAAAAAACAAAAAGAAAAACAAACAAACAAACAAAACAAACAAGCACATAGCTTTACGGTGTAAGAATGCCTCGAGTATGACCCATCCAATTCTGCACTCTATAACCCGTCCTATTCTACACTCTCATTCTTGAGCCCAAACATGCGTTCATGAAAACTGTAACAATGTATTTTCAGTCAGTCCATTTCAGACTGTCGATAAAACAAGACGTGTTTTTACTGTTCTACCGTCTTCGGTTTTGGGAAATGTTGTAACATTGTTTGTAGCCGCAAGGCATGTGCAGAAAAAACATAACATATCTTAAATATTTGGGAGGCATACAACAAATGCTACTGCAGTCATTCGACAAGAAATATAACATTGCTTTTTAAAACCGATTCAGGCTGGGACTGGATGGTGGAAGTGAAGTATTATACGGAAAAAAGGATGTGGTGGTATCCAGTCAGTTGGAAGTGGGTAATCGATCACTTCACCTACATTAATTTGATTTTGAATTTAATTCAAGAAGTGAAGAAGGAGGAGGAAGTTAAGAAGAGTAACAAGTCCTCTTCTTCACCTTGTCGAGTAGGACTTCTTAAAGAAGTTTTGGATAACATCCATAAATTGGATGATCATTTAAAATGTATCATCCTTACTCGACAAGAAGCGGCCCTGCTCCGAGTAGAAACTATTATTAAACAAATATTGGAACAGGAGGTTGCCAAAATCAAATTAATGTGGGTGAAGGAGAAAAGAGAAAAACAATTCAATCGTCTGAACTTGAACTGGATGAAAATTCAGGACAAGTTCAGACGATTGAATCATCCCGACTGGATACCTGAGAAGAAGGAGGAGGAGAAGAAGAAGAAGAAAAACAAGTTCTTCCACCTCCCAGGCTTTCTCACTCAATGTTGGGGGAAATAAAAAATCTTATTTCCTCCTCTAACGGTCCTTACCAGGACCACCCTTTATCAAGAAAGATTAATTCTATTTCCCACACCCCTCCCTCCCCTCCCCCGTAGAGACCTACCCACCATTTTGAGTCTGTAGAGGCCCCACCCGCCATCTTGGGTCTGTAGAGACCCACCCGCCATCTTGAGGCTATAGTGCCCCCAAAAAAGTTTGAGGCTATTTACCCCCACTCTACTACTTGCGTGTATAAGATCCAAATATTGGACAACTTAACATAATCCGCACGAACCTAATAATGTAACCCAAATGTGAATACAAATAAATAAATACAGTACAAGGACAAAGGTTAATGATTCACAGTAATTTCAGACTACGAAAAGAATGACGTGTTTTACTCAAATAGTAAAAATGATGTACTTTATTCATATAGTAAAAATGTATACGCTCAAATAATGAAAAATGAGGTACTTTATTCAAATAATAAAATGATGAAAACAAAGGGATAGATATCACAAAATATCTTTACAATCCTAAACCACTGGGTATCACAAAACCCCAAAATTAGCCCACGGCTAAAAGATTACATGTATGGAGTAACTCAAAACACTCCGTCACTTGCACACTTGGCTACCAGTCACACTGGTCAATCAAGCAATCAGCATTACAGGTAGTCACCGACCACCATTCAATTCCTTGGTCAATCAAGCAATCAGCGCCCACCAATCGGTCAGCAACGCCCGATCACCTGCTACTCAAGCAACACACTGTTAATTCAGCTCTACGGCTTTTATGGTTAGCTTTACAGCTGCTATGGTCAACTTCTATGGTCAGCTCTACAGCTGGGACCTCGTCGACTCTGATCAGCTGAAAACAAATCTAACACCGTGTATTATGATTGACACGGGCATATACGATAACACGTAATGACGTTATATACGATAAGTTATACAAATTACATTATCGGCACAACATTACAAAGCAATAAACAAGTTCAGAAGTGAACCTACACGTGTCCGATAATAATCTTACGGTACTAAACGTTTCCTAAAAATGCCACTTTAGATTGCTAATATAAAGCTCTTGTTAAATCACAAACAAGAATAGAAAATATTTACATTGTACTACGCAAGCCGAAGCTACATAGAAAATATACACCAGAAATTAATAAGTAATTTACATACCCCTACAGCTGAAGACGTGCAAGTCCTTAAGTAGACTGCTCACTGACAAGACGTTCCGTAATGTAAAGATTTAGTCTTACGGTGAGGCATTTATACACAGACAATGCAGCTCTACATCGTCCCTACGCTTGATGTATTCGGTTTTTCCCATCGAAAGCACTTAGCACGTGCGGCATAGGGTGAACCGAACTCACTGTTTCGAAATATTGTACAATATACATAAATCACCCTCGGGTGTCGTTGTTACAGTGAAAAACGAAACCCGAGTACATGTATTTAATAAATAAAAGGGATTTATACAATTCCGTGACAAACCTTAAATCTGAACAATAACTCAACCTTGATTTAAGAAAATTGTATGAATAAAGAAGAATTATATTTATTCAATTAACGTGGGTCACGTGCCCAAATAATAATATACATAATAAGCATAGCTGGAGAGTGAGATGAAAACATTTAAAATGTGACATTTTGAAGTTCCTTTCTATATTTAGATGCATACAACATAAATCTATATAGTGAATTTAACGTAAACTTGTTTTTACTTCTTAAGGCAGATAAACATTCTCTTAAGAGGGTTGCAGATACAAATATTTTCATAAACATGACTGACGTTGAAGTTCAAACATCCTACATAGACGAAGAAAAATAATAATCAATAACGAAGAATTGCTGAAATAAGAGAGAATTACAACATACTTGAATTATGTTTTCCTAGGACCCTTGCTGGCTCATTTTTGTTAAGTTTTAGTAAGTAATGTTACCAGTTGGAGAGTTCCAAATATGTATGTAAGGTAACCTTATAACTGCCTTACAGAAATATGATAAGCCGTTGTATAAAGTACATTCAATTATATATTGAAGACTTTAGGGAAGACTAGTATTATGGACTTTTTATTGCTGAAAATTGCTTATGAGGATTACTAATCATTTAAGAATAAGGTCTTACCTGGTCCGCTGCTTTACAAACGTTTATGTAACAGTAGAGAATGGTTTTAAACCCTCGGGTCATCCCGTAATGCTTCGACAAACGTTTACACACAGCAGACCGCTTATACTATTATTACACAAAATATAAAATTTTTTGGATAGGTGCATGTATGTAGTGGATTAATACAAGACAATGTTACAAGGATATACATTTGTTTGGATAGGTGCATGTATGCTTGGATTAATACAAGACAATGTTACAAGGATATAAATTTTTTTGGATAGGTACATGTATGCAGTGGATTAATACAAGGCAATGTTACAAGGATATACAAAATGTTGGATAGGTGCATGCATGCAGTGGATTAACACAAGACATTGTTACAAGGATATAAAAATTTTTAGATAGGTGCATGCATGCAGTGGATTAATACAAGACATTGTTACAAGGATATATTTTTTTTTGCATAGGTGCATGTATGCAGTGGATTAATACAAGGCAATGTTACAAGGATATAATCTTGAAATACAGAAGGTACACATGCTAACTTGTTATATGCCCGTCTTGCCAAACTGTCCATCAGTTAGCATTCACCTACTACCTGTTACAGCAACTCAGTTACTCCTCCATTCTTAAAGATGAATGATAACTGGACATTAGCCTCAAGTGCAAAACAATTATAGGCCGTCTCCAGTCCTACCAGGTGATACTGGAGGGCACTGAACCTGCTTGACAAAAATGAAGAGTTACTGTAGCTATCTGTAAAGATGTTTATTGTTCTTAGCTTTATACACAGATGGTCTTTATATGTATGTGGTTGTATGGTAGGCTTTATACACAGATGGCCTTTATATGTATGTGGTTGTATGGTAGGCTTTATACACAGATGGTCTTTATATGTATGTGGTTGTATGTCAGGCTTTATACACAGATGGTCTTTATATGTATGTGGTTATATGTCAGGCTTTATACACAGATGGTCTTTATATGTATGTGGTTGTATGTCAGGCTTTATGCACAGAAGGCCTTTATATATATATATATATATATATATATATATATATATATATATATATATATATATATATATGGCTGTACAGTAGGTTTATACTCATGTGGTAGCAGGTTTTAATGTATATTACTTTTATACAAAGATGGCCTTTATATGTATGTGGTTGTACAGAAGGTTTATACACATGTGACCTTTATATGTGTGTGGTTGTATAGCAGGTTTTAATGTATATTATTTTTATACAAAGATGGCCTTGATATGTATGTGGTTGTATGGCAGGCTTTATACTCATTTGGCCTTTATACACATGTGGTTATAGGGCAGACTTTACTGTATATTACTTTATACACAGGTGGACTTTATATGTGTCTGGCTGAATAGAAGGTTTTATACACAGGTAGTCTTTACTAGCATGTGGTTGTATAACATGTTCAACTGTATAGTATTTTATACACAGGATACCTTTATATGGTTGTATAGCAGATTTTACACACGGGTGACCTTTATGCAGGTGGTTGTATGGCAGGTTTTATACACGGGTGACCTTTATGCAGTTGGTTGTATAGCAGGTTTTATACACGGGTGACCTTTATGCAGGTGGTTGTATAGCAGGTTTTATACACGGGTGACCTTAATGTTGGTGGTTGTATAGCAGGTTTTATACACGGGTGACCTTAATGTTGGTGGTTGTATAGCAGGTTTTATACACGGGTGACCTTAATGTTGGTGGTTGTATAGCAGGTTTTATACACGGGTGACCTTTATGCAGTTGGTTGTATAGCAGGTTTTATACACGGGTGACCTTTATGCAGGTGGTTGTATAGCAGGATTTATACACGGGTGACCTTTATGCAGGTGGTTGTATAGCAGGATTTATACACGGGTGACCTTTATGCAGGTGGTTGCATAGCAGGTTTTATACACGGGTGACCTTTATGCAGTCGGTTGTATAACAGGTTTTATACACGGGTGACCTTTATGCAGGTGGTTGTATAGCAGGTTTTATACACGGGTGACCTTAATGTTGGTGGTTGTATAGCAGGTTTTATACACGGGTGACCTTTATGCAGGTGGTTGCATAGCAGGTTTTATACACGGGTGACCTTAATATTGGTGGTTGTATAGCAGGTTTTATACACGGGTGACCTGTATGCAGTTCGTTGTATAGCAGGTTTTATACACGGGTGACCTTTATGCAGGTGGTTGTATAGCAGGTTTTATAACGGGTGAACTTTATGCAGGTGGTTGTATAGCAGGTTTTATACACTGGTGACCTTTATGCAGGTGGTTGTATAGCAGGTTTTATACACGGGTGACCTTTATGCAGTCGGTTGTATAACAGGTTTTATACACGGGTGACCTTTATGCAGGTGGTTGTATAGCAGGTTTTATACACGGGTGACCTTAATGTTGGTGGTTGTATAGCAGGTTTTATACACGGGTGATCTTTATGCAGGTGGTTGTATAGCAGGTTTTATACACGGGTGACCTTTATGCAGTTGGTTGTATAGCAGGTTTTATACACGGGTGACCTTTATGCAGGTGGTTGTATAGCAGGTTTTATACACGGGTGACCTTTATGCAGGTGGTTGTATAGCAGGTTTTATACACGGGTGACCTTTATGCAGGTGGTTGTATAGCAGGTTTTATACACGGGTGACCTTTATGCAGTTGGTTGTATAGCACGTTTTATACACGGGTGACCTTTATGCAGGTGGTTGTATAGCAGATTTTACTGTATATTACTTTTTACACAAGTGAATTTTATATGCAGGTGGTTATATAGCAGGTTTTACTGTATAAATAAAAGGTGTGTTATTTATCAATTATACGAACAATGTAGCTCAATAAATTACATATATATTATTATTATAGTAATGTGATATTGATTGGTAGAAAATCCGGATAATTACGAGACGCGAAGCGTCGAGTCATAATCCGGATTTTGTGACGCTGACAACAACATGTTATCTGGCAATTAAGATCGAATTGCTAATATGATGATATTTTTCTTATATACCAATCAATTTTTAGAAAATTTAATAAAATCACTATACACTATATTTAACTGAAAAACAAAAGAAATCGCTTAACATTGCGAACTTCATCCTAAATCATGAAACGAATTGCATAATGATAAGATGGTATGCGCATGATTATCGCAGTTTATGAATGAAGCGCATGAAACAACAGTCACTCATTTTCACTAGGATCACTGTTAGCGACACGAATCCTAGGACACGTGGAGGCAGCAGATCCATATATGTTATTTAAAGATTTTAAGCAGTTCTAAGATTTTGCATCACGGATGATTTTAATAGCTGAATGACTCTGCATATTTCTCTCAGAGGCCAGGCTAAAAGCTGTTTGAGAGGCTTCGATGGGGACCTAGAATGGAAATTGCAGCATTATTTTGAGTTTTTTAAAATGGTATTGGACAACTTGTTGGAACTTGAAGATACAGATTTTTTTTTACAGAGAATGTTACTCATTTGCTGTTGTATGTCAACTGAGGCTACGGCATAATTGTTCACGCTTGTTCAGTTGTAACTAAGAAACATCAAGGAGAAGCAGTTCCAGCCTCGTTTGAGAGGGTGGTGATACAGAATCGGAAAACGAGAGTTTTGTTTTCCTACTTCTAGGAAATGACGGTAAAATTCTGGCTCTTTCTTGAGTAAAACCTTGATAGATGTATAATAAAAGGATGAATGTAACCTTGGGAAGTGCTTCCATGTCCATTATGTATTTTTTGAGCTACTGTATATAGTTTTGATAAAACTTTACACATGCAGACATAATTTAAAAAGTACTAAATATTAGTACGCCGTACAACAAAGTTGCGTATTAGTCAACAGCGCGTCAGTGCTTCCCCACAAAGAACTTCCCACTTTCTCAGTCTCATTATCCAGTTATCAAATGTCATTTTGCATTCACTTTTTGGTACGTTGCTCATACACTGGACAACTGCAGTTCAAACCGCACAGCGGCTTTCAAATTGTCTGCCTCTCAGGGAATCTTTGATAACGGGATTCAGCCCAAATCACTTAGAGCTAAATTATGGTTGTATGGAGGAAGTGGTAAATTTTGGATGTTGTGCTCTGTTACGACTCTAGGTCTTTAAATAATGTAATAGAAAGAAACTGAAACCAACAATGTAAGTAACATCAACAAGCAATTTATTTCTAGACAATTAAAGTGAAAATTCAAAGCAACACTTACAATAACGTGAATTAAAGTCCAAATAATCCAATAATACTATTTACAAGTCCTAACTATAGAATGTTCCAAATAAATTCCAGTAGCCGTGAATGTCATAATGTGCTAGTAGTCTTGAATGTCCTGATATGTCTGAATGATGTAATCCAGAATATCTTTGAATGAATTAACATAAATCCCAAAATCAAGTATTAATCCAAAATGAGAATGAGCACTTTTGGTAATTCCAATGAATATTTCAAATAAATAATTCCTCTCTCTGAATTTGTTCTGATCTTCGCAAATGTAACATCTGATTACTAAAAAATAAATTCCTGAATAGACTGATCTTAATAATATGAAGTTTAGTATAGGAATGAAATCTTGTTTACCAAATCTGTATAAATATAAGGATAAGTCACCTGACAGAATATTCTAGAATATGAGTAACTCTAATATAAATGTCCTATGCGTACGTGAATTTTCTCACTTGAGACATGAAAAATTACAATCTAAGGACTAAATGCTATGTAAATAAGTCTGACCTTGAACTCAAATGATGTAAATATCTTGTTTTCAAAATGACTAAAGTACAATTTACCTCATGGACACACAGTATAAATTCAATGTACATAACAAGTATGTCACTACGGCGAATTTATGCGCCAGTGAGTTGTCATATAGTAGATGGATAACTAAAGTACGGTTGTGCGGACAAGTGTCTCGATAATGTTCCACAACGTTTGGAAATAATATAATGCATACAAATGTCCATTGATACTAACAGAGTCAGGCACTGGCACCTGGATGATTGGGCCTTTTGTATCGAAAAATAATGCGTATAAAACTCTCTTGATAATGCGACTACGCCGTGTGGTCTCTGCTCGTTTTATTCGACCCAGACTTTATTATTTTAACTTGATCCAGATTTTATTATTATCTCTTGAGCAAAAGTGTAAATCCATGACTCTGGTCACTCGTTTCATATTTGGCGAGTAGCTTCTTTGGCGATTTCAACCCGAGTCTGTTTTTGATCACCCGTCAACTAATGCGGGACTCATCTTTCCCAACATTTCTGAGCTTCAAATGATTACTCCGTATATTAAAAACAGCTGACGAATTAATATCCGTGATAATGCTCCCTTCACAGCAGCCACTTCCCGCTCACCAATCGCAGGCCACCGCACTGCAGAACGTGGACCATCTTCCATGGATTCGCGACCATCTTAAAACGATGCAACAACCTCAAAATTGTAGGATATGACAGAGAATCAAATCAGTCAACTTTATTCAAGTCGACCTTGATATCAGTCTGAGAGTATCCTAGGAGCACCCAGATTTTACAGTATATGTATTGCCCAGTAACAGAATTGTTCTCCTTTTTGGACATTTTAAGGTCACTGTCATTTACCTATGTTACATCTCACGCATCAATCTGCAAGTGTCCGGCGTGCTGCACGTGCATCTGCTCATCCTTTTATAAAACGTTATTGTTGTATATCGTTCGGCGTTAAATCTATTGACAGGTTCAAAGAATCAAAAAGTTATAACAACATATTTAAAACTTTTTAAGTACCCTTCGGATATGATGGCAAGACAGTATATCGTGCCATATGACCAGGTCCCTGGATAAAAGGTTTGATCAATGTCATAACAAGGCAAATATCACAAAGACAAGGCGTATTTTAATCTCTATATTAAACAAATCTAAAATAAATATCCTATTTGAATAGATACGTTGATGTATAAAAAATAACTTTATATGATTTGCATAGTTTTATTATGTTCACTTTAAATTTCCTATCATAAACGAAATCAAATATGTGTAACAAAACTATATAAGCGTGATTATTGTTTTTATTGTGTACCGCAGAAGATGAAAATTTAAAATGTATATAACTTTTAGAAGATTGTGTCGTTCCAAAGCAACTAGAGGTATGTATTCGACCAGGCTGAAATTCCTATCCTTAGAAAGATCGAAGTTATAATATTTGCAGTGTATCAATATCATGTGCTTTACTTACAAAGTCACGTTGATAAATAAAAATAGATATATAATATATAATACTTATTCTTTATAATAACACGAGAGTGCTCGATACAGAAACATAATATTAATTGATTAAATGATTTCTGTGAGTGATCTTTCCTTTATTTTATTTTTCTTTCTTTCTTTCTTTCTTTTCAGTAGCTGACACAACGTCGAGTGGTTTGAGATAATTCATCATACACAGACACATTTTTGTCAAAACATTTTAATCTGAAAGTCATGCTACCTAGACCATTTACGGTACGTCGTAAAATGTCGACCATATTACGGTTTGTCAAAACATTAATCTGAAAGCCATGCCCTCCCCGCCAAACACACACAAACACACCACCACCACCACTACCACCACCACAACCACCACCATTGTAAGATATGTCATGAAATGACTTAGAATGACTGACACAACGTCGCGCGGTAATTGACTTTACGAATTCATAACTAATGTTTTCGGTATCATTCTGCTCAAACGACATTTGTACTATTCTAAAACAATTTGTTTAAAAATAATTAATAATCACTTATAAAACATCGCGTCTGTCAACCTGATGTTGACTGGTTCATAAAACTTCACTCGGAAAACGTTTGTTGGAGTACTCGGGTAAGACTTAAAACTTCTGGCTACGCCCTCAGAATCAAAATCTCCCATAGAGCTGCGGAAAACATTTGCACATAGTCAGTCGTGTAAATGATACCAATATCAGTTGAGGATAGATTTTACCACATCAATAATATAGACCGAATACTTTTAAACCATTTATGTTGTTACAAGAAATAGTTACACACAGAATCAAAAATATAAATTGAATATTCACCTGTATAAGATACATTTAAGGCTAATCAAGTCATTTTATGACATACCGTAAACTGACAACCAGTTGAGGATATATTTTACTACAGCAATGATATAGACCAAATACTTGTGTACCATTTATGTTATTAGAAAAATAGTTACACACAGAAACAAATGTATACATTGAATAGTCACCTCTATAAGATATGTTTTATGGTTAATCAAGTCATTTTATGACATACAATACAATGGTTGGGGAAGGGGAGTGGGGGAGTGACTTTCAGATTAGGGTGTTGTGACAAACAAACACTATATCTACGTAATCCTGTATAGGCAAGTTGTAAATTTATTTACTGAACTGATTCAATTTCAAAATAAAATGTATCATCCGTTACTGTGTTCCCAGCTAAATAAGAAAATATTTCAACATGCTTCTTGGTACTTCCGTTACTTTCAGGATAACTTTATTCAATTTCTACGCAGAAAATGAAGTTACTGTTTGTTTCCTTCAAACACGTTAAGTTTTGAATTCTATTTTATTTGACAAAAGTTTATAAAATATTCAATATCTATATATATGCAAAATGCTTGAAAACTTTGGATGCAAGAAATAAATAAAATGTAAAAACGTTCCATCCAGGGAAAATATCCAATGGTATCCTATGTAGCGTCCTATTGAGACGGTCATCTTACAATGATGTCAAAACTAGTTAGGCGACCACACACACACACACACACACACACACACACACACACACACATGATTTCCTCTTTAATATAACAAGTGCGATTCCATCTTAAATTGATATCAGTATGAACGGTTTCTGGATGTACATAATTTTGAGTAGTCCCAAGTTTTCATACATGCATTTGCTTTATAAAAGCTATTTTAAATTCATTTTTTGTAAGATGCGTTCGTTTTTTCACAACTCTATATGCTTAACTCTGTACCGGATGACTTATTTACAAAGATTGTGCGACCACACGGTTAGTCGGCGACACCTGCCTGTTTACCATAAGTAAGTTATATAATGGTTCCAAAATGACCAGCTGTACAGCATAGTTCGATGCTGTAAAATTGTTCTATCCTATCGAAATTATTTATTATGCACTACCACGACAAAGAAAATCTTTTTTTTTTTCCTTCAGTGATGACCCAGTTCTTTGATAATTTTTTAATCTCATTCTTGCAAAATCATATGCACATGCGACAGTATCAGTCCTGTGAAAATCCGTATTACATGGGGCGTGATAATGTGAGCCCTTTCGAATCCTCCAATCCACAGCACATACCCAAGCCGAACTCCAAATGTGACACATGTAGGGACTGTATCAATGTGTCCATTCATTACTCGTTTAAAATGTTGACATTTCCACCCTCTGCTTATGCTGACACAAATTAGCACAAAAAGGCAAAAAACTGAATTACAGATGAAGTACAACGTGTTCTGAATTCATCCACCAGTAAATAAAGGTCGGTAAGAGTGATGTGGTGTTTGAAGATATACAAGTTCAGCAATCTGGGTTAACTACAAGCTGTTTTCCAGACTAGTGAGATTCTAGTGTGCTGAACTTAAAATACGTGGCTTTTGACAGTTCGAATCATGCCCAGACCAGACCGATCTGCAGCCATTGTACGGCTCTGAGCAAGATATTTTACTCATGTGTTGATGTGCCGTTAAACACCACTCAATCTAACTATCCTTTTAAAATAGTAAATGTCATTATTTTCTTTCCATATCTAAAATGTAAGTGTAGCTCTGGGTTGTAGAACAGAGGATAAATACTGAAACGCACTGTTACAATAGAGGAGTCATATACTTAATATCAGCAATATCACCACATTTTTATTGTTAAGCTGTAAATTTAAATTTTTATTTTGTGTGATTGTAAACTACATGTAAAGTATGTGTATGCAACATAACAAACTCAGTATTAGTGTTTTGTAAAGTACTCCGACTTGAAATTATCGATGAAGTCATGGGTAGGAGGAACAAGAAGGCAATAAAACAAGAAATCATCACTGTCGAAATCCACCAATATATTCGGATTACTTTATTCTCCCTCAAAAATAACTGCATAAGGCGTGGTTGAAGTATATTATAAATGCTTTATCACAGGCATTGTTCACATCACACCCGATGTCAGCCCTCGGCCCATATCAGCCATCTGGCCTCCAGTACTCGGGCTGATACGGAAGTCTGGGATTTATATGGGGTACGATATACAAATACATTACACTATATTTGATTTTACATATTTTGAATATACTATTAATGTGATTGCAAATATTGATAAAACCTTACATACTGCACTATGGATAACAGGCTAAAGAGATACATTTATTAACACATGAATAATAGTTTCTGCTAATCTAAACTCCATCTCGTGTTACGACATTTTGGAAGCTATCGTTTAGTTCCCGTGCACCAGAGCCTTTATTCGCTCGACCAGATAGATAGATAGATAGGAAGGTAGGTATGTAGGTAGACACGTATACAGGCAGATAGGTAGATATTTTGGAAAATCCTGCTATCTGTGTTGCGGCAACGGTTTTTATCATGAATATCTGTCAATGGGATGTCCTTTCAGGTCGCAATTCACGAGGTACCAGATCGAATAAGGGCTGTTTCATATGCTGTACAGCACACACTAACTGGTTATGATAAGATGCTATTTCTCAGATGGGGACATGTAACCCGATCCGAACGTTTCGGACGTTCCGGATACGGAGGCAAGGTCGTTGGCACTATATACTCAAGAACGTTGGCTTAGAGAGATAGATGTTTTTACCTTGAATATCTCTGTCAGAGAAATGCTAAGGCTGGTTCACAAACTGTACAGCACAAAGTGACTGGTTATGTTATAAGAAGATGCTAATTCTTGCACAATTGCATATACCCGTTTTAGATATATAGACACGGTCGTCACAAGCACCCTCCTCCGCTCTTGTAAAACAGTGTTCATCTATTCTAGAGTCTTGACTCAATCAACGCTGGTGACCATTACAAAACGTAAGGAAGCAATTCAGTCTGGCTATCAAGTAAAAACAGTTGAAATCGGCAAAGATGCAAAACGTAAGTCTGTAACTACTAGCTGTGTATGTAAAGAAACATGTTTACTGCCTGCATTTTTACAAAAGGGCTTCGAATTTTTAACGCAAGCAATATGAACATCCTGTTGCAAATCAGTATGTTACCTCACAGGAAAATATTCTCGGAAAAAGATAGACTTCATGTATTCAAAGTAAAATTATAACAATGGAAACCAAGACTGTGCAACTGATAAGCTTTGCAGAATCCCGACTGGAAATCGACAATTGTTCCTACACCAGAAAGATATCGAATGAATGTATATTCTGGATGTTTGAGCCTGAAGCTACTCTAAAGCTTTTGTGCATTTTGTATCAATTCATAGGCACATGTCTCAACCACGACTCTATCATTATCTGCAAACTGGTTATTCTTGCCTAGTCCATTGACAATTAACCTGTGATCCGGGTCTGGGGTGGACGGGCTGATGTTGAGTCTTGGTCGAAATCTGGAAAATATTTTTCTTTCCGATTCAGGGTCCAGATCCAACTTCTAAAACAATAGGTTAAGATAAAATAACAGTAGAGACTTCTTGTCTTTTTCAGCTGAAAAATAACAACATTCAAAACAATTTACACGTAAGCAAACAAGGAAGAATGAAACTAAACAAAGTCCAACAATACAATCCAGGTGGCAGCTTGTTGCTGTGGCCACCACTGTTGCTGAGTAAAGTTTGTTTAATCTCAAATGTAAGGTCCATAGTCTCAACTAGTCTTTTATTGTCGCAGATTCCTGTTGCCCTACTTACTGTCATGACCTACTGTGGATGGTGTTATCTGGGTTTTGTAAGATAGCATATCGGGTTAAATTCATAACCTGATAATGAGGCCATGCGTACATTTTCACTTCGACTTGAACTGTCTGTCAATTTGAAGACTGTTTCAAATTTGCAGTAGCTCTGCGCTCAAAGAAACGACGCAGCCTGTTTTGTGAAGATTTAGACGTTAGCTTCTCATGCATCAGCTTCTGATTGTAATGACGATTAAAATTATGGTCTAAAGGTCTGTTCTTGGTTCTCATCCATTTAATGAGACTTCGTGGTGTGGATTATGGGTTCCACTTGTCTGAATCTGTGTAAACTGGGGAGAGATGGCTCCTTGATCAAGTCTGTGGTCTAGAAGTGTTCTTGTTGTCGAGTGTGGCTAAGGGATATTGCGCTACAGAACCGGGAAGCAACTCGTTTGACACTTCATCTCTTCCACGTCGAATCCCATCATGTCCCTAACAATAAGAAGAAGGCTCTCTCCTTCTCCATTATGCCGTGCAGGCGGTGCCTCCATTTTGTATGTGGTTGGAGCGTGCTTGGATAGAGTTGTGCTCCAAAGAGGCAGTGTTTTGAGTGGCAGAAATCGCCAGCAGCAGTTCATAATGTTGCTGCTGCTGGTACGCTTGTTGCTTCAATTGCTAGGAATCTTGCTCTTGAGGTTGCTAAATCAACTCCTTTTGTTTAGGGTCCTTTATGTACAGTTGTTTTGCACACTGTCTGCTGATTCAATGAAGTGCACATCTGCATATCTTACTCTGTTTGTGTTTTTTCCTCCGGTTTTAAATTTCGTTGTATTTCTTTATTTTCTCCCTCTCTTCTTACTCTTGCTTTCTGTTCTGTCCTTACTTTTTTTTTTGATCACGCATTCCTCTAAATTTTCATTGGCCATTAACTCTTCCTTCTTTATTAACTTTTCTGTATTTTTTGTTTCCATTTCTGACCTCTTTTCCTCCTCTAACCGCTTCCTCTCTTTCCTTTACCTCCTATTTCCTCTTCTCTGAATCATCTTTTTCCTTGCTGATCACTTCTACCTCTAACTTTTTTCCTAGCCATCAACTCTTCCTCCTCCTTTAACATTTTTGCATTTTTTCTTTTTCCTTTTTGTCCTCGTGTGCTCCTCAAACAGCTTTTAATCTCTTTTCACTTCCTTCTGCTTGTTCTTCTCTGAATCATCTTTTTCTATATTGATCACTTCCTCTAATTTCTTCCTCTCCAACACTCTTCTTTTTCGTTTTTATTCTTTGCCTTCTCCATTCCTTTTCGTACTTCTCTCTCCTCTCACTTCAGGAGGCCTCCATCGAACGTTCAAGGTCGGATGTTCTCGGTATACGTAGGTCATAGAATTTGCCCCTGGGGGTCTTGGGGGTACTAGTAATTTGGCTTTTTTTGGAACGCAAAGCTGTACAGCGGGTACGTTTGGCTTGGTTCCATTGTCCATTTAATTTGCTGTGGATTTTAATTTAGTAGCATAATATCGAGTATCTTGTAAATGTTAAGGTGGCAGGGGGTAGTTCCGTAAAATAGCCCCTGTCAAATTGTTTAACTTAAGACTATGTTGTGACTTTTTTAGCTATAATTCTTTAATAATTAAAGATATGGATATATTTGTGAATTAGGTGTGTTTGGCTTGTGTTGTTCTTGAAATTGATGTTAAGCATATACACCTCCGATAGTTTCTGCGCAGGGAAATACCAATAGTCCGCTATAAAGTAGAACTACTCACCCATAGCAGTAGACACGTGGGTTCAAGGCAAGTAGAATATCTCAAAAACGGCCTGGATGGCAACTATTTTGAATTGCATCAAGCTGTTTAGTACACAGTGTTTTCAAAAACTTATCACCTAGGGAAAGGGCTTGTGTTTGCACTATGAGCATCAATTTGTGTCAGAAATGAACTTCGGAAGTGACAAATGCATGTATAAATTTGGGGTTGGGTGTACAAACTTCTTTTGTTATGAACTTCCGTTGACTTGTCAGGTCAAGGGAATGATGTTCCTATGTTTTGTTTTATTATAGCTATCCAAAAATATGGACCTTTGTGAACTCACTTGTGTATTTTATTTTTTATGAATCTTTATATTAGGCAGGTGGATGCGGCATTAACTTTGTGCATAATGCCCCTTGCACCCTTAGTATCTACATGGGACTCTTAAATCGATCCATCGATGAAGTACACTCTCCAAATAAGTATGTTAGAGTCTCAAGAAATAATTGACTCTCTTGGTGTTTCTCCTCATCTTGTTTCTCTATTGCTTCTGTTTGCCTTTCCGTGATAGCTTCTAATGCTGCCGTCAGAGCCTTTGTGGTTTCTAGATGCATAGCGTCCTTCGTGTTTCTAATACATGCAAAACCATTCTGGAGCCAAGTTGTCCAAGTTTATTCGGGAATATCGGTCTGCTTTTGGAGACCTTCATATTCAAGGAAGCTCTTTTTCTCTCTGGTGTTAACTAGTCTATTGGCATTTTCTGTGTGTGCTCATAATAAGTTTAAAACTTGATCGTAACTTGCCTGTACACAATATGATAGTAATAAAGTTTGGTAATAGTGAAAGGGTACTACTACACTAATGAAGGAATTATAACAAATAGAAAAACAACTTGGCCTCAATGATAACAGTTTATATTCTGAAAATACTCTTAACTAATAAATATGGCAGTTTATTGTAACGAAGCAACATGACCTTATTGTTGCGATTTTTATGACCTTAGCCTCGGGAAGATGTGTGTCCGAACATTATTTATTTACTAGCACTGAAACACAATCAATTTCCAAGCTTCAAATTTGTTTCTTGTCAAAATTTCAAAGTCTTGAGTTTAATCTGAATATAATTTTTCTTTATGTACTTGTGCATGTTTGTGGAGCTATTTAGTAATCAATATGGATACCTCCTTGGCATTCACGCGCTGAAAAGGCAGAGTATTTGGGTGTATAGTTTGTATTGGAATGCTGGAAAAAGATTTTTAAGAAAAAAAGAATCAGTGTTTAGCATTGATTTTGCGAATACTTTAGACTGCATTGTAGTGCTGATGTTACTTGCAACTTCTCGGACAATCATTGTTTTCAATATTTCCTACGCTCAAGTGATAGTTTACAATATCCTACACTCAAGTGATAGTTCGGATCTTACTCATTACACGAAGTTATCAAGGACAAAAGAGTCCTCGAATGTAACTGAACGCATTGAACAACAAGTTTTGTCAGACAATTTCGTGTATGTCTGTGCAGAAGGTTGTGATAATATGCTACTATGCTCAGTGGATATTTAGAAGGTCAAAGATCATAAATTAACAGTTCAAAAACATATATATTCTCAAAGCAATCGTTCACAGTTGCATGCACAAGTACGAAGAAGAGAAAACTTTTTTTTTTGCTTAAATCGGCTCCTGTTTCTTGATAATGCCCCTCTCACCCACCACCCACAAATGAAATAACTGATTTATTTTAAAGTTATAAATAGAATTTTAATATACATTTTGTGTCATTTTTTACTTTTATAGGGTGCTTTGCCGATTAAAAACAATATCTACCCTATGCAATCTAAGGGAGTATTCATTTCTCTCCAAAAAGTCTTATGAAAAACGACGCTATTTTAATGACAAATCACGCAGGTAACCCACTGTGATCAATGTGAAAAATATATTTTTTAAACAAATTTTCAAATGTGATTTTGTTTTCTTATATTACTTATGGTCACAAAAATCCCCACGTAATTGCTTTAGTTCAGTTCGTAGAGTGATCGACGTGGATTCCTGAGGTGTCGAGTTTGGCTCCTGTGCAAGATATTATTTTTTCTCTTTCACTGCCTTATTAACTTGTCAGAACTAAGTTGAGTCATATTTTGTTTTTCTAGATAAACCAATCACTTTCCTGCTTTTTCTGCATATTGCTTATTTAAAGCTTTAAAATGTTCATAAGATATAGCCATCATTCAGAAGCTTTTTGCTTTGTTCTTCTGATTATACAATATGTATAGCTTTATAACAGGTGCTCGGGTAACAGAGATATAAATAGCTGATGTATGTTTCAGCTTATGTGTGCATTCATGCAAAGTGCTTTTTCGAAGACGTTCTCTCATCGACGAGTACTTTGTCCATAACGACAGAACCTCCAAAAAGGAGTGATATTATCATAGTTGATTACTATTCTGATGAATATTTAAGTGGTCCGTGTTTCTGCAGACAAATAATATGAATAATGTGGTTTATTTTTAGCAGCATATTCAACAATGATGTTCCGATAAAATTTACCAAGGGAGATAATTCCGGTGACAACAGTGGATCATGAGATATAAATTGTACCCCATATATTGTTGCCAACCACAATATGCACAGTAGCTCGCTTATTTTTCATTATTTCATGAATAATACTGATAAATAAAGGGAATACTTGGAGATATAAAAAACAGTTATTGATTTAATGCAATAAAATGTCATGGAAAAATATGAAAGTAAAGTCTGGGTCAGGAAACCATCAAACTACGCAAACACTAGTCAAACAAATTTGAGCATAATATTGCGTGCATCGCAGAAATTATTCGCGAAAGTGATGTAAAAGGATCTTTGTAATTTCAGCGACTTCCTGTAGAATTGTAAAGTAAGTTAATAAAATAAATAAAATTAAGAACACTAAGTCCGTCATATGTTCAAGATGATCATCTTAAAATATGATAAACAGTTGTCGTAACTTTGAGACTGACAAGCAGATCGACATGTTTAAAAAGCGGCTGCGGATACTTATGGATCAGGATCTGGCAGCCGCTGGCCTTAATGAAAACCAGACCTCACGAGAACCTGTCCTCTCGGAGAACCAATCTAAATACGGGGAAAGCTATGAGGTGTTCCGATTACCAAAGCCATATGACTAATGAGCCGAACACAGCGATGCAGCTCAGATTTCCGCTGATAATACACACCACGTCCAAAATTAACTCAAACATTTTGCCCAAACTAACCTGTAAACTAAAAATTGTAGTAAACCAGTGGACGAAATCTCCCTCCTTTCATTCGTAAGGTTCAAGTATTTAATAATGCGAAAATTGGAGGATTTTGTTTTATATCCTCTGGGTAATTGAGTTACAAAATGAGCCTAACAATAATTATTTCGTTGGTCACGGTTTGTCCCTTCAAGCCTTGGAAATTATGTATAAATGTCTGTATATGCTCCGTTAAGTCACAAGACACTAGACAGTGAAAACATATTACTACGTGATCAATCTAAATTTCCCATTGGGCAGACACATACACCTCTTATTTAAGACAAAAATATCTCTTAAAATACAGCCTATTTTCATCTGTGCCCATAGAATCATTAATCTTATAATAATAGTTATATATTTCTTTTAAACCACGTGTATATATGCGTGCATTTCTGACAGGTTTCGTGAAAATAAGGACCAAAGGAGAAAGAATGCAGTGAGAATCATTCTCCGGTACTTACTTTAGGCTAATGTAAACGCTAGTTCACAGCAAAGAAAACATGACGGTTGACTCTGAGTTCCAGAAATTTGCTCTTACTTCCAAACATACAGATTAGCACAAGAAAATCTATTTTAACGTATCAAAATGTGTGAAGCTTTCAAAACATATTGCTTCATGTAAAAATTAGAAAAATATACATTTAAGCTTCATCCCAGTGACTGTTGATAAACATTATGTTTTAGTTTAAGGCTGGCGCATCTGGTTAACAGCTATGACTAAAATACTAAATCATCATCCTTGGGTCATAACGATAATAGTTTGGAAAATATATCCAGTTTGTAACAATAGGATCAACGCATTTTCAGAATACGTTTACTATTATTATTATTATTTTTATTTCAGATGTTTCAATCCGTCAATTAATCGTTTCGAGAGATGCATTCGAAGACCCAAAATATTGACATGTAATCTGTATGTGATTTCGCAGGTGTGTGCGTGTGTGTGTGTGTGTGTGTGTGTGTGTGTGTGTGTGTGGTGAGAGAGAAAGGTGGAGGCAGAAATAAAGAAAGAGAGAGAGAGAGAGAGGAATATAAATAAGTCAATCTTTTAATTTTGTGCGCACTCGCGTATGTGTGTGATGAGTGAAAGAGGCAAACAGAACATCATATTGAGAGTGAAATACAGATAAAAGTAAGTGGATATTTTATCTTTGTGCTCAAGTGAGATTGCTTTACCTCCTTCAGCTCACCGTAGAAGATCTTATTTGGTAGTCGATGTTCTAACAGCCTGGTGACATGGACTGCCAATCTCAACTGTGATTTCATCAGCAGAGTGTGGATGCTTGGAATGCCTGCCCGTGTGAGAACCTCAGTGTCTGGGACCCTGTCCTGACATCCTATCCTCATCAGTTTCCTCAGGCAGCCCATGTGAAAATGGTTCAGCTTCTTGGCATGACGTCTGTACACTGTCCAAGTTTCGCATGCATACAGCAGGGTTGGCAACATAATGGCTTTGTAGACCATACGTTTTGTTTGTAGACTGATGACTCTGCGGTCCCACACATTTGCACGTAGTCTACCAAAGGCCACACTTGCTTTAGAAATTCTGGCGTTGGTTTCGTCATCGATGTGGACTGATGGTGACAGTGTGCTGCCGATATAGGTGAATTTGTCCACTGCCACGAGGGTTTGGCCATTTACTGTGATGGTAGGCTCTACATACGGCATTCCTGGTGCATGTTGGTGCATTACCTTTGTCTTTGTGATACTGATTGCGATACCAACATTGTCAAAAGCTGAAGAGAAATGTAACTTCGTTCTCGCCCGTAGTCTCCTCAGATTGCAAAGCTTGTCATCAGTCACAGGAGGTTTCAGTACGCGCAGCCGATAACATCATACTGAAGAGGGTTGGTGCTAGCACACAGCCTTTCTGTCTCCATTGGTGACTGGGGATTGTTTAAATGACTCAGCATCGTGCCATCATGGAATTGATTAACCATTACGATGAATTTATCTGGGCAACCAACCAGGCATTTGTCTTCGCCTGTAGTCTCCTCAGATTGAAGAGCTTGTCGCCAGTCCGGTATCTTATGTCGATCCCAGTGTCATAATCCCGGAAGACATTAGTAAGCATGGCAGAGAACATGATGCTGAAGAAGGTTGGGGCCAAACACACAACCTTGCTTGACTCCATTGGTGACTGGGAATGGTTCAGATGACTCGCCGTCCACGACTCGAGCGAGCATGCCATCATGGAATGACCGAACCATTACGATGAATTTCTCGGCAACCACATTTTGCCATGGTCTTCTAAAGTCCTCCACGACTGACTGTGTCAAAGACTTTTGTGAGGTCGATGAATGTCGTGTACAGGTTGGAGTTCTGTTCCTGGCATTTTTTCTGGAGTTGACGACCTGCAAACACCATGTCTGTGGTTCCTCGTCAATTCCTGAAACCACGCTGACTCTGTGGCAGGAGTCCTTAATCGGTGTGAAGCACAAGGCGATTCAGCATAATTTTGGCAAGGATTCTGCGGGCTCCTGATAGCAAGGAGATGCCCCAATGGTTGTCGCAAGATTGTTTGTTGCCTTTCCGCATGTACAAGTGGACGATGGATGGATCCTTGTACTCCTGGGGTATGGTTCCCTTAATACATCGACTGGAAGAGTTTAATCAGTTTCTGTGCCATGTGCCAGCCTCCGGATTTGTAGACTTTTGCTGGTATAGCATCAGCTCCAGATGCTTTGCCATTGGACAGCAGGTCCATTTCTTTCACAGTTTCAGTCAGTATTTGAGGATCAGCGAGTGATATGCTGAGTTCCACTTAGGGCAGTCGATCAGTTGCCTCCTCACTGATAGATTAATTTCTTTTTTGAGGATGTTGTTGAAGTGTTCTGCCCATCTTTGAAGTATCTTTGCTTTGTCAGTGAGCAGTGTGGCGCTGTCAGCACTCAGTATTGGAGATGTTCCTGATGACTGTGGTCAGTAGATTGTCTTTAAAGCATCATAGAAGTTCTTCATGTCATTCTTGTCTTCATAGGACTGAATCTCATCTGCCTTATTGCTCAGCCATGAGTCTTGCAACTCTCCGAGTTTGCATTAGACAGTCCTCTTAATGTTGTTGAAGGATGCCTATTTAGGAGATAAAGTGCTGTCTTCTAAACAGGCCTTCTATAACCGATGTTTCTCATTAAGAAGTCTCTGTAAGGCAGCATCGTTCATATCAAACCAATCTTGATGTTTACCTGTGGTGGGACCGAGGGTTTTAGCAGGGTCCTACTTCGGTGAGTTGTCCTTCCTCCGGTAGGCGAGTTTCACTCAGTGCTGCTATCTGGATGTTGAATCTGGCCAGTTCTATACCAACTAGCGTGGTTCTTCTCTCTGGTCTATCTGCTGATGTACTTTCCATTAGTGTGCGTACATTCCAGGCACTGATGGTGAGTTGCGTCAACTTTGTCTTCTTCTTGTTAGGTATTCGACTGCTAAAGTGGGATCCCCGTCAGCCGCGGTATGCTGACCAGGGTTAAGGTGAAGCAGGCAATGTTTAGGGCACCCTTTCACGGAGGTGAGCAGTGTAATCCTAAAAAGGGCTGCTTAGTCACCCATGGGGCTGCCGAGTTCCACTGCTACTTCGGTCCAGTGAAAATCGACCCTATGCCCTGAGCCCCCTGTGTGCAGGTCTGCAGCTACAGCTCCCAGTGTATCCGCACCTGCTGCTTTGCTGCTCACCCATCGCCATCGGACTTGAAGGTATTTGGTGGGTGGAGGGGGATGGTGTTATGACTTGCGCGTGAGTTGGATTTAAGTGAGGGAAAGTTGCTCAGAGTCGCCCTTACTCTCTCGTCCAGGCCTGTCTGAATCCAGTGGCACGACAATGTCGAGACATCTGGAGATAAGTCCGGATGCAGTGGATGGCCATCAGGTCCTACTGCACCTGAGCTAATGCCCTGTGTGTCCACACAGCTCTTGCCATCTGCCTTCACAGCCGGAGCATGATCATATCTGCTTGGCCGCCTGATCCACTAGAAAGGACTTTCAAGAGGGAGCAAGGTGAAACTGTCTAGTCTGGGTCAACAGTCACAGGTAGTACCGTCTACTGTTACTTACTGTAGCAGGCGATGCCTGACCTGACAAAATAACGCACAATTCATTATACTTTACTTTAATTCATCTAAATGATGTACGGACTGATGAATGTGCATAAATATGTTTTCCAATATCTAGCGGTAATTTAATCACATTAACATTTGATCTATGTCCAGTCAATACATACATTTTTACGCAGACAGTTAAAATGTTATGTTGTGCTGCTTTTTTTTTTTCGCAATTGATGATCAAGCGTGGGTTGCCTATTTTTCTCAACAGTATTCTCTATCCAAGCAGTAGACAACTGTCACCAAACGTAGTAAACCTGGACTCGAGTATCCAGTTTACAGGAGATGATATACAGTTATGAGAATGGTAGGATCAGTTTTAAACGGGTTAAATTTTCAATCTGTACATGGTTCGTTGTACAACTGGTCATATCTGGATGGTTCCGTTTTTAATCATTAAAAAGTAACCATCATCTGTTGAAAAATAAACCTTGACTATGTTTTCAACGTGGGTCAAAATTCAATCTTACACATATTTCATCACATAGCGCTTGCCACTACCATTGGATCTACCCGCCATTGGCAATGAATCCCCGTTGAGAATCTATCAAATGGTTTTCACTTCTTTCTCCATTCCGTCGAATCGTCTAACTTTTCCAATATCTGCACATATTTCTCCAACAGAATGGCTACGTCGTCACGTTCATCATCATTATCAGCTGCAGAAATTAAATGCGACATTTTCTGGAGCGAAATGGTCACCGGTGTTCTCAATAAAGAATGGTTTGCAGCCTGAATTTAGCGCCTGATTTTGAAAAAGCATGCGCAAAAGTCTTATTCCATTTCCGCAGAGTGCAGAATACTGTTGCGTGAGTTGGCGAAGTTTGTGTGAAAGACTTTTTCTACGATTTGTCATCAGTTTTGTTTCAAAAGAAGGTGGAAATCAGGTATGCTTCCATACTAAAAATGATAGCAACAGGCATCGACGTATGGTCATATTCTGTATGGATGGACTGAGATGTATAAAATATATTTCTGTCTTTTGTCTCTTCTTCGATGGGAGATAAATAAGGCCAGTTTAATAACGTAAAGTTACTTGAAACATTTGTTCTTTATTTCCATAATTGTTGCATCATAAGACATTCAGCAAACTTTCATTGTATTTAGGAAAATGAAGCAGTGTTGGATATGAAGACAAATTCAGGTCAGAAAAGATATTAGTCTGGACAAAACGATTTTTAATCTCTGCACTTTTAATATCGAAGTATACTCGGTAGTGTAAAGGTCGGTGGGATGGGGTAATACCCGTAGACGTGTATGAAGTACTCCATTTATCTATTCATTATTTCCTTATTAATATAGTAGGGAGAGAAAGGTCATGACATATTCCAAAAGTGACAAGATTTTATCAACTTTATTTTTCTTCACATTTTTGACTGACCTCTTTATTTTCCAGTGGTAATATTAATCACGTGCAAGCATCTCATCAAGTTTTTTTTCTGACTTAAGTATTTTAGAGTCTTAATGTTATTTATATAGGACTAAAAAAATATTCGGAGTCCCATGCAGATTTTCAGAATTTGGGAGCGTCGATGACTTTTTCTATGAGATCAACTAGAAACCCTGTTGACTTTTTATGAATAAATTTAACATATTTACATATGATAGATATTCCTTTACCACTATATAGTCATTTAGTGTTATTAATATAAATATAACTGTTTGTTTATATACTAAAAAGGTCTTTGTATTATTTATATTTAATTCATTGACAGAATATAAGGGACAGACCATTTAATGTGGGGGGGGGGGGGGGAGCTGGCATTTTCTTTCGAGCCGGGATAATTTCGTTTCCTTTCACCTCAAGATAATTTATATTTTAAATAATATGATGGACATAATATAGTTTTCTGCTATACATCAGAACGTCAATAGTTGCTTCATGCCTGATTTTTTTAAAAAATTTCCTACCACCACCACCACCCGAAAATCAAATGTATGGGTCCTAATATGCCAATGGTTAATAGAACATGAGAAAATCATGTAAGTCTTGTTTTTTATATATTCTCAAGCATTTATCTTTCTTTCTCTAAATTGAAATTCATTATATAAATATTAGGAACTTAATATAATAGCAACTTACAGTTCCCCCTCCCCCACTTCATTTGGCATGCCTCCTACCTACACACACACACACACGCACACGCACACACATATATGTATATGTATATTTCCAAGTAAACCTTATCTAGACACTGAGAAAAATGTCACCTTTCTAATACCTTGATGCTTATGAATTTATTCAACAATTCAACATTATGCTTACTGTTTCAGTTGTATGCACTGCCATGAAGTCTAACCCAGCTTTATGCACCAGCATAAAATCTAACCCCGCTTTAGGCACTGTCGTAAAGTCTAAGCCAGCTTTGCGCACTGCCATGAAGTCTAACCCAGCTTTATGCACCGGCATAAAGGCTAACCAAGCTTTATGCACCGGCGTATAGTCTAACCCAGCTTTATGCACCGGCATAAAGGCTAACCAAGCTGTATTCACCAGCATATAGTCTAATCCAGCTTTTTGCACTGGCATAAGGTGTAATCAAACTCATCAAACTGCCATGAAGTCAAACCCAGCTTTATGCACTGGCAAACAGTCTAAACCAGCTTTATGCACTGGCATAAAGTGTAACCCAGCTTTATGTACTGGCATATAGTCTGACCCAGCTTTATGCACTGGCGTAAGGTCTAACACAGCTTTATGTACTGGCATAAAGTCTAACCCAGTTTATGCACTGGCATAAAGTCTAACCCAGCTTTATGCACTGGCATAAAGTCTGATCCAGCTTTATGTACTGGCATAAAGTCTGACCCAGCTTTATGCACTGGTATAAAGTGTAACCCAGCTTTATGTACTGGCATATAGTCTGACCTAGCTTTATGTACTGGCATAAAGTCAGAACCAGCTTTATGTACTGGCATAAAGTCTGACCCAGCTTTATGCACTGGCATTAAGTCTAACCCAAGTTTATGCACTGGCATAAAGTCTAACCCAGCTTTATGTACTGGCATAAAGTCTGACCCACCGTTATGTACTGGCATAAAGTCTGACCCAGCTGTATGCACTGGCATAAAGTCTAACTCAGCTTTATGTACTGGCATAAAGTCCAACCCAACTTTATGCACTGGAATAAAGTTTAACCCAGCTTTATGTACTGGCATAAAGTCTAACCTAGCTTTATGTACAGGCATAAAGTCTGACCCAGCTTTGTGCACTGGCATAAAGTCTAACTCAGCTTCATGTACAGGCATAAAGTCCAACCCAACTTTATGCACTGGGATAAAGTTTAACCCAGGTTTAATGCAAACTGATGCTGCACCATATAGATAAATAAATGGCCCTTGTCATGCTGTGCATGGGTTGATATTTTTGTAAGTTTTTTAAGTGGCGATGCCCTTAATGAAGTATTTGCTTGGTGATTGTATTTGCTACATACATGTAATATCCTGTTCAATTGCCAAAGTGAGGTCATATATCTTGTGCAAAGATCCTTTTAGCAGAGTGGAGAAAGGTGAAAACAAGACAGATCACTGTGTAAATGTTTTTGTTTTTTTTCCTGCGAAAAAATTAAAGCATTAGTATATGGTGGTAAAAAGTAGGATTTAACCTTTTAGAACTATGCCTTTTACCTTACTTCTAGTGATCCTTCCCTATTTGTAGAGTGTTATCAACTCCGTATCCAGGCGTAATCGGCGTTGCGAAAATCAATATACCCCAATAATTCACTTAGATATCTTGTGCAAACAAGGGCTCCCGAACGCTATCTCTCGCCTTTTTCGTCCACAGACTACCACTTTAGTGTTTGTTACTATACATTAAATTCTCCCTTCTCATGACAAGTAAGGATTTGTTACCCGTTTTCAGATATACCTTGATTTTTCCAAGTTATGACATTGGAGCTGTATTCCAGAGTATAGGGACACACACTGGAGAAAGACACAAAGGAAATGTCAGTTTACAAATACTGTAACTTCCCACTTATGCATCTTTTTTACTTATTTTAAAAACGCGCGTTTCATAGAAACTCTGCATTGAATTCCAATTTTAAAAAATGTAGACACTGGGAGGAGGGGGCATTTTGCTTTCCTATCCCGACATGTGCAATTTTAGAACTTTACAGATTTTCGTTTTGCTTCTTTCCTATTTCTTTAATTGGTTTAGTTTTTCGTATCAGCACTTTTATATCCTATATTAGTCTTTTTATTGGTCAATTGATCGGCAATAATAACAAACACACACGGTCTGATAGGTATTTTGTTTTTTTAATTATCCCCATAATAGGTTGACCACTGGGTCGGGGAACCATCCCAAGGTCACCATACAATCAAACATTTCTGGTTATCAGATAATCTAGGGATGGTAAATATAATGTACAGAAAAAGAAAAGAAAACACACACACACACACACACACACACACACACACACACGCATGCACACATGCATATGGTACACAATCTCTTTAAATACACAACTTAAATAGACGAACAC